>VZTY01015815.1:6720-67350 GCA_013400935.1 Turnix velox
CGCCCTTCGCCCCCGCCGGTGACACGCGAGGGTCGCCATAAACTGAACCCCCGTGACCCATATTTAGTTCAAGTGCAATCTTTCTTTTTTTTTTTCTTTCTTTATTTTTCCCCCCTTCTCCTTATTTCCCTCCCCCGAATCCTCCTTTAAGCCCACCCCGCGCCGCCGCGCTATTACATGCTAATTTAATTTTACTATGGACGATATTTTCAGCATTTGCTGAGGACAGTAAATTTTGTAGTTTATGTTATTTCACTTTTTATGACTTTTTAACACTTAATAAAATTTTATTAGAGCACTTTTGTGTTTACAAGGCCACAAAACTCTTGGCAGGTTGTCAGAAGTCCTTTTTATTATGATCCTACTGATATACTGCGAGTAATGAAATAATCATGTCCAGAAATGTATCAAAGGCCAGAGGGATTATCCAATTTAATGGCTCTACAGATGCGCTGTGAGGGATACGGACAGGCAACGCGTCGACAGGCTCCAAAGCGTGTGCAAGGAGGAGACAGACCCTCTTAATTTCTTTCCCATCGCAGGCTGGTTCTGTGCCATCCTAAAAGCTCCGGGATTTGGTCATGTGGCCCGAGAAAAATGAGTTTACCGTGTTTAAAAAAAAAACAACAAAACCAACTTTTTATTTTTCTTACGTGAGCATCTTAACACCCATGTGCCTGCCATACTGGTTAAAATATTACTGACTGAAACACACCCAATGTCATTGTGCCATTGTGTGGCAAACAGTGGATTTGGCCTTGAGGATTGGGTCTGGCAGCCAAAAAGAAAAAAAAAAAAAAAGAATCTAATAACAAAAAAAAAAAGAGGCCCAAAATAAACAAACATAAATAAGAAAATTAGAGGCAGAACGAGATGAAATATTGGGGAGATATTTGAGTGTTCATGGAAACGCTGTTTTGCCTTTGTCTGCGCCATGGCAGGGTTAGTCTCGTCTCTCTGTGCCTTCCCTCCACAATGGGCTACAGCCTGAGATAGTGCAGCTGGTTTTAAGGTAATTTCCTTTTATTTTAAATAATTGTTTGTTTAACATATGTTGTGAAACTCATTCTTGTGTCAAAAGGAGGTGATTATACTTCCTGACCCTGAAAGCAAGGTGGGTGTCTTTGTTTTATAATTAAATTTGCCATTTTCCATTTCATATTTTTCTTCCTCTGCTGTTTCTGAAAGGGCACGCCAGAAAAGAGAAAAGGCAGGGATGATCCCAGGAACAGTTCAGTGCCAGCCTTGTCTCTTTAACACATGTTATTCCAAACTTCCAAGCTTCACAGGAATACCAGAAAAATATTAATTCCTCAATTTCCAAGTAACTTTTTAATTCACTGTGATTTAAAACCTGTCTCATTCAAGTCTGCAATGAGAATGTATTTCCCAATTTCCAAAGTAGGATTTTTTTTCTTCCAGCACAAACGTATGTAGTATATTCCAAGGTATCTCCTGCTGCTGCCAACAGGGATTTCTTTTAAAGAAAACAGGTACCGTCTGTGTACTTTTGAAATATATTTAAATAATTTGTGAGGACTTTGCAAACAGAGCTGAAGACAAGGTTGGGAGTGATCAAAGAATTTATCTTCGGAATCATGACGATGTATCAGCAAACCACATGTGGGTGTATTTATCCATATTGTGGACCTCTCTCACCTTGGAAAAGTGCCTCCAAAATCAATGGGGCTTCTAGAGGAGTTAAAGTAGCATCCTGTGTTACAGAACCTGGCCTGGGAGAAGTAATATAAATCATTAAATGCAGTTTAGTTCCAGGACAGAAGTTTTGTTTTTCCAGAACAATATTGTCTACTGTAAGTCGTATATTTGCAGATCAAGGTCAATTTAAACTTTCACAGCCATCAAAGTAGAAACCTGCAGGATGAAATGATGTGATGAAAGAAGTGATGGACTGGAAACTGTTAACCTTTGAAGAGGAACATTTCTATTGTTCTTTGGGGAGAAGGAGCAAACTTAGAAATGCCTTCAGTATAAATATGTAAACATAGCACAGAATGTTTAATCAGTGAGGCTTCTAACTAACTTAACTCCTTCCTGGGGCTTCAGCTTTTTCCTGGAACATCACACAAGACCTGAGGAAGCAGATATGCTGTTCCCACCATCATGGAAGCAGGCACAGAGAAGCAGAATTCAGTAACTGGACCTGAGCTAGCACATAGATGAGGTCTGCAAGGAGTGTCCTGGCTGAAAGAGGGAAACCTCAGTGAAATAATTTAAAGCAGCAGCATTACTAGGGACAGCCCTGTCCCTGGCATACACAAATACCAGCTCTAAGAGAGGTCCCTCAGATCATCCATGGGTGCCACCAGATCAGTTATGTGGGGTGGGACATTCCCCTTCATTGAGGATGGCTAAAAGATGCTACCAAAAGATGCTGGGTCCAGGAGTAAATCTATTTACACATAAATGCTGTTTACACTATTTACACTATTTACTCTAGCCTGTGCTTCCCAGAAAGGCACACTAGTAAAATGCACTCCTGGCACACAGAGCATTGCCTAGCCTACTGATGAGCTGGTGAAAATGAGAAGGTACACAAGAGTCATTTTAATGGACCAGATCTCCTACATCTGTCTGAGTGATGGAACTTGTGCTACTGTCCACAGTAAGACTTGAAACAGCAGTCTTGGTAACTTAATTATTAATAGGCATTTGCCTACGAGCTTTCTAATGACTTTATACTACTTAAAGCAGAAAGCTGGACTATGGCATGCAACAGACTGATGGAATGAATAATTAACAATTTATTATTTACATATTTACATACAACATTGCAACAGCCTTTTTGTAAAACAACTATGGAGACAATAAATTATGAAAATCAACCCAGAAGTCTATAATTGAAGAGGACAAGTTGTTTTGTGGGAGCCATTTGAGTTTTTGCCACAGAATTCCTATGGATTAGGGTGGGATTTGTGCAGCTAAATCCCACTGAAATGTTTGAAAACAGAATTAAGGTTGATGGTGACACAAAGTCAAGTATACCCCTTTCTGAAATCTTTTAAAGGGATTTCAGTCAGGTACTTTTCCACAGCAAATCATTTGCTTACTGGAAGTTGTCATTTCACAAATCAGGAGAAAATATAACTGGGGATCCCTTAACATGATGAAAACATTTCCAGGATCTTGGTTACTATTATCTGAAAAGGAAGGCCTGTCTCCTATACATTAGATAGAAATATATTCTCCTGATGTTCAGGGGACCAGAAGCCAATCCCTTCTCTGTAAATTCAAGCATGGGCTGGAACCTACATCTGCCACTTCCCAAATGAGTACCTAATGCTGAGGTAATGAGGTCTTCCAAGAGAGATCTTCCAGTGAGGGACCTCCAGGGAGCTTAACAGAAGACAGAACCAAACATCAAAACCTATCTTCTGTTTTTTTATTAAAATTCCTGCAGTTTGTGGCTTGAGAGTGAGGCTGGAGTTCCTGACTTAAGTCATTACATTGAGAGAAATATAAATTCCTATCAAAATTCTAACCTTCTCTTTCCCACATGTTCATCTGCTATGGTGATCTGCAGATGTATGAAAAGATGAAAGTACATGAAGATAATAAGTCCTACCACACTGGACATGGCACTGAGCAGCCTGATCTAGTGGGAGGTATCCCTGCCTATGGCAGAGGGGTTGGAACTCGATCTTTAAGGTCCCTTCCAACCCGAACTATTCTATGATTGTATGATTCTAAATAAATCTAAAGTATATAAAAATAGGACAGTTGGAATGCTACCTGCATTGCAGTTTTAGTGTAGTTTAATGGACATACGTCAATGAGCACTGCACCTGTGTCCGAACTGATAGATGGTCCCCATAAAAGCTTTCCTCACAAGAAAGTCAGATAAGTGAAACAGTAGAAAAATAGCCCTACTTTTTGCTGCTATAGATTATTCAATCAATGAAACTCCTATCTAACTCAATACTACCGAGTCCTTGGATTTTCTTTCTGAACTCTTGCCTGAAGTACAAACTAACTCCCAAATTCCCCTGATGATTGTGGTAATTTTGAAAGCCTGGAAGCCTTTCCCAGGGACCAAGCAGAAGCTCCAGATGATGGGTTTTATGTCTGAGACCAGAGTGGGATAACATTTACAGTTCTCAAGGCAGAGCTTGGGGTTTGCTGTCTTGCTTAGGAATATGGTTATCATTTATAATGCAATGTCCTTTAAGTTCTTAAACTGAGTGGTAGTTATGGAATCATTTAATGGTCTTTATTATTTTGGCTCAGTCCCATTTTTCTTTTCCTTTATTTGCACTACAAATATCTATCTATCTATCTATCTATATATCTATGGCATTACTGATTCTCAGGAAAGTGTTAACATTTCTTTACTGTCTGTTCTCTGGTAACTTACAGTGACAACTTTTTTAATGGTAACCATAGTATTACAGAAACACCCACCTCAGAATAACCACAAGGAACTCGAGGTGCAATTCTTAGCCAGAGGAATTATAAACAGAAAACTTAGCTGGAGGACATCCCACTTTAAACTGGAAACTCCTACCAAGCTGCTGATTTCATCCAGCTGTGCACTGAAGGATTTGGGGCTGTTTTGCTGTACCTGTGCCTTCTGTGTTTGAGTAACAAATACAGCAAAGGTGCTACTGGGGCTGGGAAGTCTCTGGCTGACCAAGTGCTGCTCTAGTTACTGCTGCAGTGCTCTGTTACCCTTTGTGTGGGTGATTTTAAGCATTGTGTTCAAGGCCAGGTTGGAAGAGGCTTTGAGCAACCTGGTCTAGTGGGAGGTGTCCCTGCCCAAAGTCCATGAAGTAAGTTTGGCTGAAGGAATGGACAAGAGTCTCATCAGTTTTTAGACTAATTGAAATGAATCTTCTGTGAGGAAAAGTTTTGGCAATTCATCCAGCAGGACAACTTTGGACATCAGGTTGCTGTGATTTAAGTGACATCCTTTTTATCGCAATGACACTGAATCAACCTGAACAATGTTACAAAACACTAAATCCTTCAAGCTTGATATTTGGAATGGGATCCTCTTTCAAAATTGGAATTTTCCCATCAGTGATGACATCTTTGTATTATGGAATCCCTTGTCTGGAACTGAAGAAGGGAGGCATAGACCTGTCTTTGTGACATGCTGAAGATCTGTGATAAAGTGATGCAATGAATTCTATCACTGAGATGTAAGAAAGAGATGTCTCCTGGACAGCTTCTGTTTACAACACATGAGATAATTCAAAGTTGATAAAATTTTTATGTGTAAGATATTTTTAAAAGACAGGAATAGTATCACAAGAAGAAGGTGGTCATAAAGGCAAACCAAATACAATACTTTCTTGTAAAGTCTCTGAAAAATTAGCTTATGTTTTGCCCACATTATTTGCATGCCTTCACTGTTTCAAATTGTAACTGTCTGAACACTCTCCAGCCATTTCCCACAGGCTAAAGTTGTGATATATACCAATTTAACATCGCATTCTTCTAAAAATGCCACTAGAACCAGGTAGTTCTTGATCCACAGCCCACAGAATATCAATGAAATCTTTTCAGGTACTTCTAAAGTCTTTGAGTTGGTTGGTCTCACTGTTAATGTTTGAAAAGGATGTGAAGGTGAGTAGTTTCTGCTGATTTCCCTAAAGCCTTACACAGTTTGCAGAGTATTCCTGTGTAAGCCTGTGCCCATAAAGTCACTATATCTGTGAATAGTCTCCAAAAAAGATACATAAAATAGGATGCTGTGTAAAAAAGGAGATACCTCTAAGAATTATAAGAAAACATAATTTGTCATCAAAACAGGGCATCATATGCATAATATTCTTTGCACACTGCAGAGAGAAGAGGGTCCATCGAAAAATGTTTTCAGGAAAACACTTTATTATAGAGCTTGCTGCAAATGGTCCAGACCATACAATTCAATCAAAATATCAAATAGTTTTCACCACAGTCCAGCTAACCTTTGTAAACTAAACAGTTACTTCCAGGACTTTCCTCATAAGATGAACTTCTGGCAGTAGGTGTATAAACACACTTTGTGGGCTGATTCCTTTTCCCCTAACACACTTTGCTTTTGGCACAGTAAAAAATAAGAGAGGGGAGGGTGGAAGGGTCAGCTGCTTCCCGACATCTAAAAATCTTTATCAGTACCAGCAACCTCTGGGCTGGTGTCAGTGATTTGTGGTTTGTTGTTTATCTGTGTATCACTCACTGGGACACGCTGTTTAGATCCAAAGGTCTCAAGACCATTTGCAATCTCTTCTGGGCGTGCTGCTCCAGACAGGGCAGACATCTGGCTGTCACTTATAATTGCATCCTGCACCAGAAAGTTGTTTTTAAATACTCCTGCTTCCCTTTGAACGTGGGGCTGTGATGCACAACAGTTTCAAGCCATTACTGCAAGAGGCCAAGTCGATCCAGGGCTTTAGCTCAGTTTGAAACAAAGATTTATGTGAGACGGAGGGGAGGAGGGCCCATTTTACAAAAAGGTGGCTGTTTGAGCCTGCTTGGATTTTAACAATACAGCAGTTTCCTTTCCAGCCTGTACAACTTATTCTTTGAATGCTGACAGAAATAGTGCATCAGAAAAGTGTATTTGTCGTGTTGCCATGTTTACTGTTTCCTGTTGTCTTTCTTTGGAAGTATTTTAGCAGAAATTAGGACTTCACATAAAAACCCTACAGGCTCTGAGATGAAAGGATTTACTATTGGGTTTCCTTCTCACTCTAACATGGTGGACAGTGATTTAAACCCCATAGACCCATGACAGGATATGATGCCAATTAAAAGCAAGAAACCTAATTTTTTGACAGAATAATTACATAATCCCCTTTCTATTATCTGGCTAAAGGATTATTGACAGCACCTTTATTTCTCAGTCCAAATCTTGGATTTATTAGGCTAACAAACTGCTCTCATTTAAGTTATATTGGCCAATGAATATTGTTGAATGTCCAGACACAGGACTGCATTCAATATTGCAAAGGGATGTTTTTCCCCTGGTAATTGTCACACTGGGTCAAGAATGTAGAAAAATGTGAGTGGACAGCTGGTTTTGGTTGAAAGTAGAGTTCTGATTTGCTATCTGATACCAAATAAATTATAAAGTAATTTAATAACAAATCTTATAAAGGGAAATGTTACGGGGAAAAATTGAGCTGGAGTCTCCTCTGAGCTCTAAGTTCTGTTTGCATAGGATACAAAGGGATTTTGATGCTAAAACCGAATTAGAGACAAGATAAACTCTACCTCTCTAAGATGCTAGTTGTGTCATTGCTTGGGCCAGTATGTAATATACATTTTGTTGTCAAGGCAAGACTTTTGGTAAGACAGATGGTGCTGATGCGCTGTTGGAAGTGATCTGTGCCTCTCTTTGACACCTGATCTGACACCAGTGAAGAGTCCAGAGGCCAGTATTTGCCATTCCAGTTCAGCCTCTGGTGGACTATCTCGCATATGTACAGGTTTTCCCAGGAATGTTTCACATTTGCACATATTCTGTGCAGCAGTGTCTGAAATGGGGAGGAATCTTTCTGCCATGCACATCAGTTGGAGCCTGCAGATATCCTAATCACTAAAATCCCTTCTCCCCACATATAAGTTGTTAACCTTCATTACATCCCCACGATGATGTACACTAAGCAGAGGCCTCTTAAAATGAGAATAACCATCCCTCCAAATTGCTAAATCATCATATTAAAAAGCCCCCTTCTTATAAAGCAAGGTTCATAATTTTCAGTGCCTGGCTGATTCCTGCTTTGTTGAATGTTATTATTTCTGTGATAGGGATTTATTTTTTAAAGTCCTTCACTGGTTTCTGCAGCATCACAACAGCATTCGTTGTGCTAAAATCTTCCACAAGTTACAAGTTTTAAAGTGAAGATACACCTCACAGAGATTAAAAAATTCACATGGAGACTGCTTTCATTTGTATACAGGCACTGTTTTCTTCGAGCCTTGAGGTTAATTTTTACCCTGTGTGTTTTCCAGATGCACACAGGATTTTCCCCTCATTTCCTGTCTCCTTCCTAATCTAAAATCTATTGCCATTTCATAATAATTAAAAAAAGAGCTGGGCTGGTGAGCAAGCAGAGGCACCCCAGTGCTGAGCTGAGCATCCTAGCCCTTCCCAACCACCATTTTATCCCTGTTGCAAGTGAACTGCAAAATGGTCGTTCTGATGATTTTGATGAACAAGGGACCTGCAATATGCCTGCCCTCGCCCTCGGCTAAAAAAAAGGCCAGCTTCTCTCTCTAGTGCTTGCTTTTGTGCCTGTTACCCCATCATTTCATAGCCCTAAGGACTGCCTGTAATTCCTCTGTGGGACCTAATGTGGCCACTAAATGCTGATTTTTAATTCAAAGTTCCTCAGGAGTAGTCGCGGTGCTGTGTGCATGACACACAAACTCTAAAGCTAAGAGGACAAAAAAAATCACAGTTATTTTGTGCCTCGTGTGTTTGTGAAGACTAAATGTCACACAGGCAGTTGTCCCATGACCAGTTTGTGTGGAGAATGAATGTTTTTCTGGTGAATAAAGGGTCCCTCCAGATCAAGGTTGAGGTCATTGGCAAGATCGAGGCGTTAGCTCATTCTAAAGCTATGTGCATATGTGAATCAAGGAGTTAATACTTGGACTATCAGCGTCTGTCTTTTGTAAAAGATGTCTTCAGCCTAAACTTCTTTTAATAGTTAGATACAAACAGTTTACCCCAGACTTCAGGGGGAATGTTGCTGGCAAAACAACAGCCAAAGCAGGCAGTGACCTTGGGTTACCGCTGGCTGGGTATCAGAGCATCACAAGAGAGGGTTAGGAAAATGCTAATGAAATGGAAATTGCCTGTGATTACCCGTAGCAGGATGAGCATCCTCTTCTGCCTGTGAAGGAATAATTTCCCTTCACCCAGGTGCACAGCTACTGGAGTGAGTTTAGGGGAAGCAGCTTCCCAGCAAGCTGGTAACTGTGGGGATGCACAAATATGCTTGCGTTTGGGAATGTATGTGTAGTTTCTCCCCGGATAAAATAGAATCACAGGAAGAGTATTTATAACCTACACAACAATATTATTTTTATCGCTTTGGTTTGCAAGTGTTGTAAAGTGAAAAAAGAAAAAAATTGTCTAAGCCATTAAACCTAGGAATAACAAGGTTCCTAAAGTCAGGTTTATCACACACGGGTAGGTAAAAACTTGACGTTTTTTGATCTGCGGGTGTTAAATATCCTGTCTGCGCCAGGGTTCCAGCTCGGATGTTATTTATCTCTCTGGATCTTGGGGGAGAAAAGGAGAAAAAAATAGGAGCGGACAGATGTCCTTAAACTGCGGGCACCACCTGGCGGCTGGAGCCGGGCGGGACGGGGACTAAGACAGGCACAAGGATCAGGTCTGGGGCTCGTTGTCCCCGCAGTCCCCGGGCAGCAGAGGGTGGGTTTGTGTTTTGACGAAAATGAAATGAAACGGTCCCCAGTGTTTCGGTTTTACTGATTTTAAAGGGCTCAAGCCAAGTGTTATCCAATTTCACCCTGTACAATCTGTTTGGAGAGCTGGTGGTGCATTTCAAAATGGTTTATATTGATGACATGGTCATAATTCTAAATAATTTGATTTCCAAATATATACATCATGTTGTGGCCTTGCCAGAAAATCATTCTATTGAAAGCCTTCTGTCTTAAGATTTAGACTAAATCAAGGAGAAGTGATTACATGATTTAAACACCTTTCTTGTGGGGGGTGGTGGTGTTTGATAGGAAAAACCTATATAAAGCTATAAAAAGACATACAAAGAAAATATTTTCCAAGCCCAAAAGCTTCTTTCTGGGGGTCATGAACTGGAGACATGGCTGCTACTGTCAAAAATCTAAAGAGGAAATGAAAAATAGCACTAGCTCCCTTTGAATGTGCGTGTGTGTTTTCTTGATGGCTGAAGAGGAGAACTATGTTTGATGAGAAGAACCATGTTCTTCTCAGTGCATTAGAAAATGCAGAAATATGTCATACCTTCAAACAGAAAAATTGGGGAGCATGTTTAACATATAAGAAATCTGTGTGTGTATGAGCATGTACATAGCTGCAGAGCAGAACTTGTGTGCCAAGATGTATGTATGGTGGAATTTAAACCTTCAGCCTCCAGTAAAATTGTATTCTGTAATAAAATTGACTCCAAACTACAATGAATCCCAAAATAAACACCCCATTTACTCTTCTGTAACAAGCAGAAAGGTTTGGTACAGACAGGAAAGGCACATTATCATCCTTTTTAACTTCAGTACCTACGACAGCAACACCTTAACAGCCCCTGTGAGTTGTATTTTATTCTAGTTCCTGGCCCCTCTTTCCAGAAAGAATTGAAGAAGAAAGAACTGAAGAAGGGAGAAGGTTGATTGAAATGTGATATTTAATTTCACATTGCTCCCTTAATTATTTAGCTAGCTGGACAGGCAGCTTCATCAGTTTAAAAGCAAGCAGGTAATGTATTCCCCTACAAAATGTCTTCCTGGGTTTCATGAATAACTCGGTGTCATAAACAGAAACAGCTGGTGTGCTGAAGGCTGTGTGGATTTCTTTATGCATTATATATATTGTAGATTCTTCCCACATAATGCATGCGAACTATCCCCTTCATATCCATGCTTGCAGCCCACAAATACCATCAATAATATACCCAGGAATATAAAATTAGAGGACCTAAAGTTGTTAATTCTGGTAATATATTAAAATGCCGTTGTTTAGTGGCTGTGTGTCTATTGTTTAAAGGTCTAGCAATTTCAGGCACAGACTGTTCTTGGGTGCTAATTTTCCTCTCTTTCTCTGGGAGAATCATTACAGAATTTTGATGTTTTTGTTGTGGTTATGAACTCAGAAACTGGAGCTCAGATAGAGTAACGGGAGGCGAGAAGGATGCTTTATGCCTCTTTGTCACGTCAGGGGAAGCGCAGGCGAGGCCAGCGCTGTGTCTGGGGCTGGGCTGAAGGTTTTCAGCTGTCATCTGAGGGCAGATACCCTCTAGTGGACTGATGGTGAATTTTACTCCCCTTTTCATCCCCCATCCTGGCCCTTATTTATTAAATACAAGGTACCTTCTCCAGGAATATTCTCAGCTATTAACATTCATGCATGAGACAGGAGCTGAAAGTTAATAAAGAAAGTATTTCCAATCAAGTGCGGGGATGTGAGGAATGGAGAAGTCATACCACTAAGCCAAGTATGTGAATCCCCAGACCTCTCACAGCTGAGGTTAATCTGAAAGAAGTTTTGAGTTTGAAGTTGTTTTAGATCAGATGTCTAAGTTGAAAAAGGAGGGCTCCATTCCCAGACATCTGATCTAAACCCTTTGAGCCTTGGGAATTTCGACTCCAGATGCGGGTTCCAGCTCTGCAGATGATCCTTATCTTTAATGGGACCAACTCAAACAATCGCACATGGATTTGTTGCCATTGCAAAGGACCTGAGAAAGAAGTTGGCTCTCAGCCTGTGGCTTTGAGGGAATTCAATCTGTGAGCACGAGCAGCCTGACTTTGGCTCACCTCTGTTTAAAAGTGAAGTAACCTAGGAAAAGAAAACAGGCCACGGGGTCGGAAAGATGAAGAATAAAGGACGTGACTAAATCATAAGTTTTTCTGGGCCCGTGCAGGGCACTGTGTGCAGCATGGCTGGGTTAGAGGCTCTGTTAGAATCTACTGTAAGTTTTGTTCCAAGGGATCAGATTTCTGGAGCCTGAGACCGGTTACAATACATCAGAGGAAGCCTCGTAATAGGACGCTTTATTGCCTTCTGCTAAGTGAGCCAGAAGTCAGGGGCTTTCCCTTGGAAGCACAAGTCTGGGAAGGGGACAAAGGGGGAAGAGAAGGTAGGAGGCTACTTTTTTTAATGATTTTTTTTTCTTGTTTTTTTTTGTTTTTTTTCTTTTTGCCTGATGTGTTTCATCCTTCCCCACCTCTGACATCAAAGTGTTTGCTAGGGCAAGTCAGCCCTGTGATTCTGAAGCCTTGTATTTCCCCTGTCCCAGTAGTTTCCATGCCCATTTCCTATGCCCCAGCTGCCAGAACACTAACCCTCTGCTGCTTTAATCACTCCATTAATCAAGTCTCTGCAGTGATCAGCACACCAGCTCTTGCTGCCACAAGGAAGCCTGTTACTTCTTCAGGACACATAATCTCCCACCAGCCCTCCAAGGGTTTTTCCTCAACTGAGCCATATTGCTCCACCAGCTAAAAAGGGCATTTCACTGCAAATTACCTGTGTTTTTTAACATAATGTAACTGACATAAGGCACAACTCGAGAACAGTTCTCTTTTTTTGGGCACTATGAAGGTGAAAAGACATACTTTGCTATCATATCTAAGCTTCACAGACAGAGCAATTTCATTACACAGACCAGGACTGTCATCAAACCAAAGATCAGCAGATACAAACAGGTCGTTTCTGCTGTCTCCTTGAGCTGTGATTGCATTCCCATGGGTATGGGGGGAGACCTGTCATGCTCAAAGGCATGTGTACAGACAGTCTCCAGTCCAGTTGGAGCAGTTTATTAACCACTATTCTGTGCTGGGCAGTGCCAAAATATGGCAGATTCTATTATGCTGCGAGACACTGAAAAATTTAAAATGTAACCATGAAAAAAAAAGATCACAGTAAAGCCACAGACAGAGCAAAAATAAATGAGAGATCAGTAACCTTCATTGGCCTCTCGTGCTCCTGACTCTCACAAGAGGACCAGTGTAGCACTTAAGCCTTATTTTGCAGTGTCTTTTGCAGAGCAGAGAATGGGCACTCTGCTGAGTTGCAGGGTGGGAATGTAATTTCCAAAGGTTAAGGGGAATCAGGGGGAGTCCTGTGGGCTCAGGGAGGGTGCAGCTCACTCCTGGTGTGTGTTTGGACAAGGCTCATCTCCCAGCAGGTCTGCCTGCCTTTGCTGGGAAACCTCTCTTCCCATGCATCTGTCCCCCAGCACACCATATCTTTTCCTGAACCAGCCATCTCTGAAGCCAGGAAAATCAGGGAAAGGAATAAAAACTCCATCAACCTCAGATCTACATTAGAAAGTACCCACCTCACTACCACCATCACTACAGCAATGTGTGAGAGCAAAGGCTCAAGGGTGGGATGTGAGAATAATGGCAGAGAGGAAATGAGCTTGGACTTGGAGAGTCCTGGACTGCTGGGAAGGATAAAAATCACTCCAGCTGTGGCAAAAGGTTCAGCAAAGAGCAAAAAATGTGAAGGAGAGGAGACTGAAAATAGTGGAAGTGAGGCCAGTCTGTGTGCTGAGGGGAGAGAGGGGCATGGGAAGCAACAATATTGTCATTCATAAACTTTGAGTCTTTAAAATTTTTAGTGTCCCAGATCCAGATTTGAGTTCTGGGGCAATTTGTGGCTGCTGTGAGCAAAGCAGGTCTCTCTCACATGCACACAAACACCGATACACTCCCGAGACAGACATCTGCAAAAATATCTGCACCAAATATAACACATAGAACAGTTTCCTAACCATAAATAGAGATGCAGGACAATCACTGCAATAATTTTGGAAAATAATTTCACTGAAGTATATACTTTTCTGTCTGCTATGACTACATGTTTAAGCCTTTTCTTCCTGTGTAATAATGTTTGTTTTCCCACTTAAGTTCTCAAGCTCTGGCTTTGTAAAAGTGCATCAAATCCAAATGACATGTTTGCATGTGTATACTCAATGAACAACACAAATTATTTATCCCTTGGGATAAGGGACTTGAAAATACAGATGGTCTTGATACAGTCTGATAAGAATGTAAACAGGAAAATATCTTTGTTGACTTATTTCTTAGTAATCAGTAATAATTAGTTATTGTCTAGAGATGAATTATGTTATTTCATAAACCTTGCAACAAACAATAGCTAAATGATATCAACTTTGATTTTCTTAGGTTTAAAAAAGATAACATCAAATAACTTCCTCAGCAAAGTAACAAAACCCCATTCTCCATTTTCTGTTGCTTTTAATTTGGTCTGTGTTGAATTCAAAGACAAAAATCAAGACCACAAAAAACATTGCAGAATTTTATCTTCCCCCTTACTTCTATAGTTTTGCAACTGAGTTGTTTTATTTATTTATTTTATTTTATTTTTATTTTATTTTATTCTTTTTTAAATTTTTTAATTTATTTTTAGTATGCCTTTGCAGTCTTCAAATTACCACCCTCGTTGTATGTCATTATTTAATCTATTGAGTGGTTTCAGTTCTTCTAAAATAATTTCTCCATCTTGCAACTTTGAACAATTATTTCCACCCCCCAGTTTGGTGTCTAGTCTTCATTATTTCATGTTCCACTTCCCTGTTTCAGTTGAACAAATCCAAACAAAGTATTTCCCCCTGTCTGTGGTTGTTTCATGGACTGATTTGATTCCAGACAGTCATATCTATCTCTTGCAATGACTCAGAAATTTTTCAAGAATGTTTCACTTGGGGGATTAAGATTGGCAAGAAACCAATTGCTGAGCTGTATTTGGCTTTGCTAACCCTTTGTCATATAAACTAATCTTTTCCTTCACTTCTAGTGTGAGGGAACCTCAAAGTTGCTGTGAAGGTCTGCACATGCAGCTGGCTTAACCACAGAGCAAATGAAATGGTGTTTGGCCTCCTGGCACAATGGTGTAAGCAGGTAGTTTGGAGGGGCTGGAGCTTACATCAGTCACTGAGAGCGGCTTGGGAATTTTAAAAAGAGGAGTGTCTCAGCCAGGTCTACCAACCAAAATGTCACATGGGATGGAGAAATCTTCACCTAAGAACTGGCCTGATGTACCCCATGGGGTAAAAACCACTGTGATATTTCCCTTTTCTGACAGTGGAGACTGACCACATCCTGGGGACATATTACAAGACACTGCAGCACCCATCAGACTTTTCATCAGTCCACAGCAAATTGCCTGCTCCCCAGCTGGTTCTCCAGGAGAACAGGGTCCAGGGGTACCAGTTCACTCAGGCCAAAATTACTCCACCCCAGTTTGAGAGTAGACTAATCAGTATGCAGTAGACTAATGGCAGCAGACTAATCAGGTGACTGTTATACCATGCTAAGAAGAGAAAGATAACATGCACATACTGTAGTATGTCTTCCTAACTTCTTAACAGGATTCAGGTACAGGAGGAAGGAGCCAGATCCCTCTCCTGGATCTGTAAAAAATGGACTTCTAGCTGTCTGCCATGGATCCTCTCCATCACACTTTGTCTCTCAGCTTTTTAAGTGGGGGTAATATTAATTTAATTTACTTTTGTAATGTGCTATGAATTCTTTAGATGGAAAAAGTGATCCATGTGTCAAGCCCTGAATTCAGTTTTGGCAGGTAAGTGAAGAAATCAGCTTTGAGCCTATATTTATTTGCAATTTTAAATTTCACTGACTTCCTCAGATTTACTTCAAATGTACCAGTGTGTAATTGATATCAGAATTCATACCGTAACTTCTTACAGACCACTCATCCAACCACAGGCACAATCTCCTTGTATCTCAAATTGTTTTATAAAACATAAAATCTGCCTCAGTTTTATAGATTATTTTTTTATAAACTGTTAAAATCTAGTGATGGGGTTTTTTTAATATGCAATGAACAAATTTAACTGTCTTGCAAGAGAGCACAGTAAGGGCCAAATCCTACTCTCCATCATTTGATTTTTTGGGTAATATAAATCCATTGGTGTCAAAGTGCTTCTTTAGGATTATCTTTTTGACCTTTTGCAGTATAAGTGTGAAATATATTTATTTTATTTTGCAACAGCTGAATTTTTTTGGTAATAGCTGCTACAAGAAATATTGGCTTTTTATCTTTTAATAAATAATACTTATAGATTTAGAAAAAATCATTAGATATGAATTATGGCTACTGTAATAATTATAAATGCATTAACAACAAATGGTCAAGCCAAATTAGAAAAGCTCTATTAAAAATTAAATAAAAAGATGTATTGAGTAAACAGATGTCTCTTCACAGCAGACATATCCCCACAGTTATTGACTGAAGCACTTCTAAGTATTAGCAAATGACCAACCATGACAAAACATTACTAAAATAATGCTCCATAAAATACAACTTGCAATGTTGCCTTGATTAGGGGCAATCAGGAAGCTAATTAACAATATTCTCAGAAATCCACTGGCTTCTATAAGGAGATCGAAATGACATGCTTAGAAATAATTAAAGAGTTCAGGCAGCAAATTTTTAAAAGAATAGCTAAGATGACTACACTTTAAAGGTGACTATCTGTCTGTTGAGGTCTTCTTTTTTTGCACTGTTGGCAGATAAAAGGTTCAATAGAACAGTAGAGAAGAAAATTGCAGCAAATGGACCCTGAAGCTTAGCAAGGTAGAGCCCTCAATTCTGATTTGAATCAACTCCAACAGAGCAGGGAATGTGTAAAACCTGGTAGGATTATGTCCCATGTTATAAGAACTTATTCAGCAAAGAATATTACATAACAGGTATAATCTTACAGTGTCAATGGCTATGTTTAAAAAGCACATAAACAAGATTATACTTCAATTATTGTGTTACTTTGCTTTTACTGAGGCCTAAATCTGATGCCTTAGATTTAAAAGCAGTGCTAACTTCCAGGCTAAAACAAAGCTAGTTTAAGGAACTGAAATAGCTCCAGTTCTTGATTTGAACCAGGTTTTTACTCTCAGTAATCTCTGGCAGTAAGCACACATATTTTTCTTTTCAAGATGGTTTATGATCAGTGATTTCAGTCCACTCCACATTACCCTACCACATGTCCTGAACTGCTTGGGACAATCCCAGATTAGGAAATGCATTCATAGGTCTCTCACAAAGACTACTTTATACTGGAATAACAAAATGTCCTAACATCTGTTCACAGCCCATTTAATAATAAACTCAAAGACCTTGACACTTTCAAAGGTCTTCCAAGAAGTTACCATTATCTCTGGCAGACATGGGAGCAAGGCAGGGTTTGCACAGTCACGTTCTGTTAAACTAAATCTTATTGTCGCTGATTTTATTAAATAAGCCATTGAATTCTGTTCTTGTTGCCAAGCTGGAAGATCTCAGTTCAAGCTGAATGGCTCAGTTTTGTGGCAGATCTGAAACGGGCAAGGGTGAACACCCTCTGCCTACCATGAAGTTAGTGTCCTGTCAGATGGGGAAGGGGGAACTCTGGTCCAGGGAAAGGGAAACCCATGCCAAGTAACAGGCTATAGGACAAAAGGAAATGGCCTCAAGTTGTGCCAGGGGAAATTTAAACTGGATATTAGGAAAAACACTGCAAGGATTATTAAGAATTGGAACAGGATGCCCAGGGAAATGGCTGAGGCACCATTCCTGAGGTATTTAAAAGATGGTAGACGGTGCTTAGAGATATGGTTTAGTGACAGTTTTTATGACAGTTGGATTAGATGATCTGAAAGGTCTCTTCCAACCTGGGCAATTCTGTGATTCTTTACACTCTGGTCTCTGCACTGGCAGTCTCTTAAGAGACCCTGAGTCATCCAAGGAAGAAGCAATGTTGAGCAGTACAAGCTGTTGCTCTTTGACATTTACAGTTTCAATTTCAGACCAGAAGGAGGGTTTATCTGCTTGGAAGTTTGAGCACCTTTTTTTTAGTCAGTGATGGCAATTGTTCTAATCACATGTCACTTCTCCCTGTAAAGTTGCTGCTCCAATTCCTTCAGATATCAAATCCCCATCAGTGCCATGCCCACTAAGCACTCAGATGACCAGCATTCAGGAGTTGGCCTATCAGGACAGAAACAAACTGTTCTGTAATCTGGGTCTTTGTTTTTTTAATACAGGAATGATAAAGTTTATTGCAGTTTTAGTGCCCATTAGGAAGTTGCCTTCCCACAGATACCCTGATTTAATGTGAGACAATTGATTTATTATGAGCCACAATATGAATACTTGTTTTCGCCTCCTTCCTGTCTCCACCCCCAGTTCCCATGTGTTCTGGTCGAAAAAGTTCTGCAGCATGTAATTGCCATCATCATGAACATACACACCACCCAGGTCTCTTTGTGAGGAACATCTCTACACTGAATGCAAAAGTCTTCAAGCTTGAATTGCCTGAGCAATCTTAGTTTGTCAGATTCATGCTATTTTGAGATGTGAATGACCTTAAATGATATTTTTCATTGCAATGGACTTATGTCTTTACAAACAAGTGAAACATGAAATCCTGGAGTGCCTAATTCTCAGAATTGTTCCTAACTTAATTATTTTACTACTTTTACTTGCAGTATCCCCTCTTTTCTCATTCATTAAACCAGCAATTGAAATGTACTTATGAAGTGACACAATTGACATGCATTTGGATAATTTAAATATATTAATATTCTAGTGGGGAAAATGCTCTTTGCTGCTTTTTGGCCTGATGTAGATCAAAATAACATTGCTGCATCACTTAATGTTGTGTGGTAACACTTGTGCTCCATCTGAAAACATGTTAGAGATATATAAGGAATAACAGCAGGAAAGAGAAATGCGCAGGAGAAGAGAGATGTTTTCAGCTGAGACTTGAAATCAGATTGAGAGTCAATGAGGTAGAGAGATAAAGAAAGGCTGTTCCAGATGGTGGGAGCTGCAGAGCAGAAGGCTGTCTTACCACCAATTAATTTAATGAGACCCACCCACCAGTTTCCTGTCCTGACTTTTTTCCCCAAATGATGTTAGGCTCATACTTCATGGTGTGAAACCACAAGAACCCAATGTGAAAAATTCCATGCTCTCAGTGTGCCGTGGTTAGAACCTCCCATGTGCAGATCCATCTGCAGGAGGGCCCTGCATTTGGACAAACATCTGTCTCTCCCAAATGTCACTGTTAAGTCCAACAGATGACCCTACAGGAGCCTGGGTCTGCATGGTCTGCATTTCCATCCCTACCTTGCTCCATACATCTTGGAGCCCATCACACATCTCTGCCCATCACCAGGTGAGAGTGGGAGGGTGAGTGCAGTAGGGTAGGTGCTGCTCTTTAGGCAGAGGACAGCATATAAGGCAGCTACCCAGAGTGTCTAATGTATAATGTTGCAAGGCCATGCCAGCTTATACGGCACATCATAGAGTGTCTGGGTCACCCTTCTACACAAGCAGAGGCCTCCTTGAGAGCTGATATCATCATAAAACATAACATCGCTTCATCTGGACCCAAAGGGAATTCTTTCCATCCATTGTACATACGTTCATGATACTAACATGGTCCTTCAGAGGACTTTTATACATCTGAAGCTTAATACAATATAAAACAACCACTGTGGTAATTACCTTTGCACAGTGGAATTCAGTGAAGTGAATGTAAATATTAATCATACGATCTACTTACTGTAAGAAGAGAAAACTTGCAACAAATAGTATTTCTAAGCACAGCTTGTCAAAGGAAGTTAATGCCTGGCAACCAAACTAACTTATTCAATCTAACAACACCAAGAGCTCATCTGAAAACAAGCTTTGCCTTTCTCTATGAAGATCATCAGAATGAAGCTATTTCAGATGAGACACACAAGTGAAGGTTCAGAACTCATTCTCAGCTCAACCTGGGCCTTCTCCTTTGTCCAGAGAAGCTTTCACTGATCTTATCAGCACAAAAGTAGGAGAATCAGTCTTTCAGTCTTTCAGCACAAAGCTTTCTAGGTTGAAAGCAAAGCCTTCATTTTCACCTACAGGTACTCCTTGGAAGTCAGCTTGCAGGACAAAGCATCCCTGAAGCACCAGGATTCAGTGGTCTGCTTCAGTTTCTGGGTGATCTCCTCTCCATATCTGGAATATTTGATTTTTTTGTTACCTGATTTTGAAGCAAAGTCTATGTTTGTGGTAGGAATCACAAATATTCACATATAAATGAGGAAAAGGAAGTTTACTTAGTTATGGCTGCTTCCTCAATTGATTGCAGTTAAATGTTTTGGGTTATATGTCTGCTGAACAATGAAGAACAAGTACATGCTGTCAGTTAAATCCACAACATTCAAATAATTTTTGGCCAAAACTAGAATAATGGATGAGTCTTCTCCCACTTCATTAAAATGTAGTTTCATAATATTATTTGATTTTATTCCTTTGCATAATTCTACTTATCACAACTCTAAAAAAAAATAGATAGAAACTATTAAAAAAGTGATGACAAAAATGCCATGTTAGATTTCCATTTATTTTATCATTAAAAAGATTTACAGCCTGTGCTGATATCAGATTATAAAAATTAGGGTCCTCCATAAATTAAAAGGGCTTGCTCTTGCTGAGCTATAATAAGGGAACTAATACGTTGGATTTGAAAGGTCTAAGAAGCAGGAAAACAAGCAGTAATGAAAAGTGAGGTCATAAAAAGTATTTTAAGAGATTTGAAAAGTAGATTCTTGTGGAATGCAATGAAATATTAGTAGATAAAGGTAACTTGCTAAAATAGCTGCACTAATCCTCCTCTTTTAAAGCCTTCAAAGCAGAATTTGTAATCCTCTTTTTTTTTTCTTCATTAGACAGACTCTGATATAATGACATTGAATCTCATGCAAATATTCCCTTCTTTAGGAATAATTTACTGTAAAATTTTAGCGGGATCTTGAAAGGTTTTATAGCCTTAATTATACCAGTTTTAATTCTAATAGTCAATATTGATTCTACCCTATCATCACTTTCTAAGTTTCTCCTGTTTTACATAGAATCCAAATCTTAAATGAGTTTATAAATTGATAATATTTTAATTTGAAAATCACAGTCTTTTAGATAATTATTCCAGTTCATCACTAGCAAATTCTGCCAAACCACTAAAAAGACAAGCCAAATCTTACTTTGTTAGTAGGATAAAAATATAGGCAGTAGGAGGACAGCTAATTTTCAGGGTTGTGCAGTGACCTGCAGTTGTGTTCATCCCTTTCAATGTTTTGATTGTGCTCCACAGCTTCATTCACTGCATCACAGTCTCATCAGTGATTGCAGCCCACACTCCTGCTGCAAAACCCCAGAGATAAACCTCAGGAAATGCTACACACTGACCTACAATGGAGCTTTTCCAATGCACTCCTAGGAAACAGCCTTCTCAATTGACTCTGTGCATTATGGGCAGATGTAAGGGATCTGTCTCTCCCATCTGCTCCTCTGCAAAACCAGGCTTTTCCAGCTGCACGATCCTCCCAGGAGCTGGAACACTGCTCCCTCCGAACTGTTGTTTCTCAAATCAACATGCACCCAGTTATCCCCCTCAGGTGTGATGCCACTTTGCATTAACACTTCATTGTGTGAAGAGTCTGAGCCACAGAGCGCCACCTCTTCAGCTCTGCTGCCCCTGCCCAGGCTTCTCCCAGTGATGGACAGGGATGAGGTCCCATCACACAGGGGATCCCAATGCCTGCCAGAGCTGGGAGCTGTGGAGATGGCCACGGTTCAGTGAGTCAGTTGCCTCTTTTCAGTCCCACAAGGAATAGCTTCCTAGTTCTTTCCTTGGAGAAAGTAATGCACATTGATGGATTAGGCCCATGTTTATCCATCTTCAAACAGATAAAGTTTGACTCACTTTCTCTGCAGGAGGTCAGTGGTCAACCAAGATCCTTGAAAGCTGTGTCTGCCCTTGGTGTATTTATTTATAGTTGCCATGAGGATCTCCATTTTACACTCAGAATATAAGCCTCCTTATTTTACCCTCACCTTTTCTAATAAAATTTAATGATGACACACATAGTTAAAATATTTACTTGCTTTATGGACTAAGAAGAATAAGAAACAAATGTATGACAAACATTATATAAAAGAAATAGTATATAAAAAATTGCCACGACTGTTTCTATTGACTCATACACCTATTTTGTCAGTTTTTTCACTCTGTCCCTTGTGCTCCCTTAAATCAGGCTTATTTTGGCATATTTGAAAATGAAAAGATTCCCTTTTGTTTCAGAATTAGTATTTGACTGATGAAAAGAATGAACCCCAGGGGCTGTCTTTTCCAATCAGGCACTGTACAAGCACTTCAGCTGACTATGTTCTGCAGAACACTGAAAGCATGGCATGCCCAGGAAATGTTTGCCATCACATTAGTGATGCTGTAATGGGCACCACAAATCACCTGGACATTAATAGAATGAAATCACTTACTGCCTCTGAAAGCAGCTTTATTCTCAGTTGGTGTCCTGAAGGCACCATGTGTGCAGTCTGAGTTTCTGCCACAAAGGAGAAATTTCCAAATATCACAAAAGTCCTGTTCTAGTTGCTGTTTTTGGAGTTTGTTTAAATCTCCACTGATTGTTTCTGATGGCAATCCCTTAAACACAACAAATGTTGGGAAAAAAAAACCCATTAAAAAAACCCCAACTTGTCTTACAAAGTGTAAGTGAGCTCTGATTTTCCTAAAAGCTGTGGCAGGATGGGATACACATGACTTCTAATGATTGCCCTTGCTCTCACTTGACTGCAATAATGCATCAAATGTGTTTCTTTATCCTGCTATTGCTGGTTTGTAATTTGATCGTCAGACAAATCTGAATTCTCCCCAAGCTGTTCCAACGTGTCTGTAACAGAAGCAGAGGTCCCTGTGTGCACTTCCCATTTTGCAGAGAAAATAGAGCAGCTGCAATGATCACAACCTACATGGAGAAGACAGCAGCAGTTAAATTAACCATTGTGATCAAAGAAAAGGGCTGTTAAAATACCCAGTTTCCTATTAGAGAAGACTTTTTAATTGTGCTTCTGGTGCCTTGGATGTGTTGAATTTTTTATGAGATAGATAATTCAGGTAACAGTCCATTATAAAGTGCATTTAGCCTGAAGAAATCTGGGAGAAGAGAGTTGTCCTCCAGCCAGTCCCTGATGGGTCTGGGGTTCCTGGGCAGCAGAGTGAGCTTCATGTCCTCTCCTCTGCCCTCATGACACACAACCAGCTGAATAGATGCTCACCAAAATCAGCTGCAGGTCACATTGGCATATTGAGGAATGAACCACAGAGAGTAAAAGCCTGCTCTGCTTTCCCTGTTAAAGGAGCAGTATCCTCTTTAGCTAAATTCAAGGGATCTCAGGAGTCAAATCCTTTACTGTCCACAAAATCAAATACAATATGTGGCATCTCAGGCTTCTCTTTCTGTTTTAAACTTATTTTCACTTTGTATTAATAGAATGTTTGTTATACTGTGCTCAAGAAAGCATCTAGTTTCTCCAGTGCTACTCTAGCAATCAAATTGATAGCTGTAAAGCAGATAAATAGGAGCTGTACAGCAATGTTTCTGCTGGCCCATTTTTCATTCTTTGAAATAAACCCCCCAGAGTCTTTTTGCAGAATAAATTGAAGATAAAAAAGTTATCTTTTGATGCAGATAGTTTGAACATGTCAGATTTGTGAAGCATTTTTTTTGGGCTAGCTTAGCACTCTGTCATTTGAAGGCACATAAGGCAAAGAACAGCTGTCAGAATTTTTAAAAAAAATAGTTGTATAAGACAAAATTAAGTAGTTCTATTAAAAGCAGAGGATCTAGAAAGTCAGGTTCCACTCTCCTTGTTAATGCCAAGCAGCATTTTACTCCACGATTTTTCCTTACTGAAATCAATGAAATTACTTGGAATGGGGACATAATACTCAAGGTGAAGAAACATACCTAAATCTGGCCATGACTCTTCTGCCCTTGGCGTGAAGCAACTCTTACAACCCAGGATCCAGCAAATGCCCCTTGGTCTGCTCCAAAAAGAACTAGATAATCCCACTCAGTGCTGAGCCATGGGCTCAAGGTTACTGGGGACCATTTATTCTAAGTTCTCTCGGAATTATACTATGAATGAAGAATGGGAGCTTTGGCTGAAATAGAAGCAATAAGGAATGCTGTTTTCCTTTGTGATCCCTGTTCCTCTGCAAAACTAAAGGTTGAGTATATTTTTTCTTAATATTTATTAGCAAGACAAGAAGTTTAAATGTTGCAGAAGGGTCTGGTTTTTGTACAATATAGAAACTTAATTACTTTCAGCTCTTGGAAGTTTGATCATATCTGGATCTGAAATAATAGATCTGAGATTATTCAAGTCAATAATTCTCAATATAGTGCTATTTGATTTTAATTTCCCATGTAGATCTTTGACAGTTGAGAAAAATATGTGGCGAAGGTGATTTTGCGCTGCACAGACATACTTAAATACTCTTCAAGCCTACATCTGCACACCTAAGAGCACAAACTGTTGAAGTTTTATTCTGCTCATGTTCCTAGTTCACAGAACTAGTGATTTTATTTAAATTATTCCTGGCATTACATAAATTAGCAGACATCAGATTCTCCATCCAGCTATCTGAACCTGTTTTAAACAAACCAAATCATTGAGGACAGAGGTGTAGTGAGATCAAGGATTCTTGGGAAACAATTAATTAAATCAATAGGTTTCACTCCATTTCTTTATAGAAGTTCCTAACAGGGGATTAATATGCTTTTTCCAGCATGGCTCCATTTTTGATGCAGTCTAACCCCTCAAATACCTCACAAGAGCAATTACCAATCAGACAGGGTAAAAAACCACCAGGCAGGATGAGGTCCTGTCAAATTAAATCTGTATCAGTGCACAAGTGGAGGAGTGAGTCTGTTAATCTTGCTGAGAATATCCATTTCTTTGAGGAAATAAGTTGTCTCAGCTGTTCTTGTTGTTTAATTTATAGTCAGAAAGAAGGAAAATCCCAGTAGCTGTTACACACTTGTAGTGTTAAATGTTCCCTTGTTACAGGAAAATACATATTCAGTAGAAGTGAATCCTCGCTTTGGAAAGCTGTTGTACTAAATACAAAGACTGGATTCAGATCCTAAAGTCCAAGATGAAGTTATTTTCCCCTGATTTGTCAGGAATGACATTGTAGCCTTTTATTTAGAAGTCAGCATTGATGCTCTCTTCATCTCTGAAAGGTGAAGATAGCTGTATCTAAAAGGATATGTAGTTGGTGAGATGGGAAATTATTGCCTTTCAATTAGTGTAAGAAAACATCCTAATTCTCTGTGAAAGACTGTTGCACTGTTTAAATGACAGGAGATACTGCATGGCAGGGCTAGAAGGCCTGTAAGAACAGTCACCGTAATATAACAATATGGATTCCATTTCATTCATCCTAAATGTGTAATTGGACTCTTCAGTACTCTCCAGTGATGTAAATTTGTCATTGTTATAGGTGATACTACTCTAGTAAAACCATTTCAAGGAAATAAAGAAAGCAGCTAGTCAAAGCAGCTAGTACAAACGGTCAAGGAAGAGGCACAGGATGAATTCCTGATCCTGCTGAAATTTATGGCAAGAACAGACTGCTAGTGACTTCAGATGTTCATCTGCATAGATTTAGAGACTCTCACATTGTTCCAGTAAAGAAGAAGGAAATATCTGGCAGAGAAACACTTTATCTGATCATAATCTGCTGATACTATGGAGTGGATGTAGTCAAACCGTCACACTAGAAGAAAACCAAATTGAGGTGATTAATGAATAGCCTATATTTGAGGGATGTGTGTAGGAACATTCCCATTGTCACTTAGGTAGAAGTGAGCACTTTAAGAAAGACATGGGCCGATGGTCAGAGTTGGGAAGAATCAGGATTTTTGCTTCCAAATTTATCCAGTTTGTAGGAGGTTGAGAGGGCCATGGTCATGTAGCAATAGAAGAACCCAGAGAAAGAGAATGAAGTCTGGGTAATGGTCTTGGTGAAAGCACTGGAAAAGGCTTTAAACTTGGTCTGTATGTTCCTGCTTACAGACTTCTGTGCAAAAATAAATGTAACTATCCACATAATCAAAATTGTCCTGCTTCTTATAGAATCTACCCTTAAAAAGATTCCTGCGTCAAGTAGGTGAAAGTAGGTGATTGTCACCTTCATTTTCCCTCTGAACATCAGTTTCAGCATTAGTGAGGCAATGTCCTGTGAAAGGAATTTCCCCTCACTTTAAAAAAAAATTGAGATAAAATATCTCCTGACAAATATATTGAGTGAACCCAGTAATGATTTTCACTTGCTGATGTTCACCCAGTAACGAAAGGAAGCGGCACCCTTCCTCTCAGAGGAAATGAAGAACTGTGTTCTCAGTATGGGGGTGTATGGGGAAAGCTAATTACTTTTTCCATGTCAGGAGAGAAATGACATGTGGCCAGACAGAAATGTGAATTCTGGTGACCCTGTGACCTCTGTAGCAGAATGACCTTGGCCTGTAACAAACAGTGCTGCATGGTGAGGATGTGCTCTGTGCAGGGGGGCACAGTCTCAAAGGCAGAGAAAGAACAGCTTGGGAACCAGAGAAAACCAGCAAAGGGGAAAAGGGCATGATGTAGGATAGTCCATGTTTCTGCATGACCATGCTTTCTCAAGCCAGAAATTCACTAGTTGAGCCTGAAATTATTGTGAGTTTTGTAAAGTTTGATTATAGCTTAACTGTTGTAAAATACCCTTTTCCAAAGTGGTACTTAGAAAAACACCAAGTGCCAAGGTACCATAAGGAAGTAGACAAAGCACTGTTGTTTTTCTTCCTTTAGCGCTGAAGCATTAAATCCAGCTTTTAATCACTATTTGAGAACCTTCTATTTCCCCACCACTAGCAACTGTCTTCTTTACATTGATTTTTTTCTCCCTGGTGCTTGGCTTGTAGTTTCAGCTCCAGTCCTCTGCAACTGTCCCCAGCGGTAGTTTTGTACCAATAAATTACTGACAGACCTGGGAACAAGAATTTCAACACCTTGCTCTTCAACCAACACTCCCAGAGTATGGATTATCCACCATTTGTTGGATTATTGCATTTAAAATTCTATGAGAAAGTAACAACACAGGAGGAAAGCTTCACAAAACAATTAAACAAGTATGTGGGGAAATGTATTTAAACCTCTGTTTAAATAGAAAAATACAGAGCAAATTACATCCTGAAATACAACAGACAACAGTAACTCCAGAGAGAAGGATATGGCAAGGAGAGAAGAGAGTAGATAAAAGCTAATTTAAAAGAGTAAAATTGCTATTTTACAGGAGGACAATAATAAATTATTAAAATATTTATGAAATGCACAAAATCTACTGTGCATAAAAGAGCACTGTAGGAATTTTTATACAAAACAGGGAATGCACTGCAAATCCTTGTATTATTATATGCTTCTTATATTCTGCTTGGTTTTTAAGACTTCTGTGTCTCATGCCCAGGAATCAGACACAGTAGCCATGTCCTCTAGCAAACCATCCTTATACTCCACAAACGGTCAGCAAGTGAATAATTTTTCAATGAATTAGTATACAGAAAAATAATTTAAATTTATCACAAGGTAGTCTAAGCTTAAGTGAAAATGAGCTAAAAACTTTCATATTGACTTTGTTACATAAAACCCAGAAAAATCCATTTTCTTCTGAGATGGAAATATGTCTCTTTCCCATGTTGTGGGTGTAAAAAACCTTTGCTTAACTCTGTCATAAGAAGACTTGATATGCCAAAGCTGTGGTATCAAGGGATATAGGAGATTCACTCCTTAAGTGAATAGCTTTGAAAAAGTCTCCTTTTAGATGGATCTTAGATACAATAACCCCCCTCTTCTGTTTCTTCCTTCTCTGAGCTTTCACTGGGCACCTGAGGGTAGTCAAACATCTCTCCTATTGACCAAAGACCTTCTTGAGTTTTTATACATTGAAATATGTGTACTTGCATTTTATATATGCCCTGTGTACTACTTTGATGAACTTAAGTCCAAGATTTGAAATGATATTCATTCCTTGCCAAACAAAGGTCTGAAAAAACTCACACCAATCAGCAAAACCTGGAATATAAAGGAAAGGTTCATATGCTTCTGTTGTAAGATACTTGCTTTAATTAGGTTCTTTGTTTCTTTTTTAAAGAGTGTGAAAATATTCACTCTGAACTAGACAAAAAGGCAAAGTTTTCTTAAAAAAAATAGCAACAGAATTGCTAGACCTGTTTGGAGTTGGTCATTCCATGATCTGAACCTGGAGGACTGAGATAAATTACTTGTGGTAACATTTTCCTCTTGGAAAATCACAGATGAGACTAAATGAAACGTTTTATATATATAGTAGCAAACAGTCATAGGTACATTTCATTTTGAAAGTCCCATCTGTCTTACAGCCCAAACAGGTTTTGACACCAAGGAATGATTGCTGCACTTCATGTTATATGAAAAGGTAGTAAGGGTTGATATATGCCAGGGCTCTAAACATCACAGCTCCATTTTACTGTACTGAGCATCTATTCTAAGGAACTGGGTTAAAAAAAAAAGGAAGAAAAGCTAGATTAATGATTTATATTCATTGCCCTAAAAATATGATCAAGATTTGATTTCCGGACTCTTGAGTCACCTAATCCCTAGAAGGATCATCTGTGTCATAAATTCAAGCTGCTTTTTTTTTTTCAGAGAAAAGTAAACAAAATGCATGAATGTGATTTATCGTTTGATCACATTTTAATTGACTGCATTAAAGCTGCAAATATTAAGGGAGCTCAGCCTGTGTACTTGTTGGAGCCTGAATTCAGCATGCATTTTAAAGCTAACTGTGTGTGACAATCCACAGACAGTAAGGTTTAAATTAATAATATAGAATTAAATACTCACATCAAAGCAAAGAGTTAATTGATTTCCTATTTGGAGTATGACACTGAAACGCCACAAGAGCTCAGAATGATTATTTCCATCACCAGGAAAATAAGTGTAGAGTTTATTCAAGATTAAAGAGGGATTAGCATGCTGCCTTATTGCTTAATAAGAGCTACCAGCAGTATGCTCATTCACAGCTACAATTACCTTCCTTATCAAGGCACTTGCAATTACTTTATCTACAGTGTAAAGAAACACTTCAAAGATTAAGGTTATGCCTTTGAGCAGAAAATGATTGGACCCTACCTATTCCACAACCACAGTCATCACTTGCACAGCTCTGAAAGCCAAATAGAAGAATTATTTTCTTTTTAAATGATTGATAGAATTCCACTATAGATTATTTAAGCTGACAGAATCCATACAGGAAGGAATTGTCTACTAGATATGCAAGATGATTTTCTATCAGATGAAAGAATAGTATTTTCTTTGTAATGATGGGTGTTTCTGGGATGGTTACACTGCTGTAAAAGACTCCCACATCCACTATGGGCAGTGATTTCTGCTACTTGTCAGTTTGCAGGAATTAAGTCAAGATCCCATTCCCATTCTACTGTGGTGTGGCATTATAGGCTTTGGTTTGCTTTGGTATCATCAGGCTTTCTGAGGATGATGGACTGCTGGTAAAATGGCAGTTGTTTTGTGCTTTTGGTCCCCATTTGGGGGCATTTGTAAAAATAGTTTGGACTAGAATGAAAGCAATTGCATGGACTTTGTGGATTTCTGGAACAGCATTGTTGGAACAAGAGTTTTCCTTTGGAACTTTTGCTTGTAGGTACAAAGGATGGAAGCTAAGGAAAACCAACAAAAGCAATCTGTTTCCTTAGCATTCAGAATTTGTAGCAAAGCTATGGAAGGTCCTAATTATCCAAAGAAAACCAGAATAGATAAAAGTTAATTTTAGTATTTGATGTGACCCAAACCAGTACAGCTCAGCCTGCCCTGGTAGACTGTGAAGGAAGGCTCATACAAAACCCGTTTTTCACATTCCTAATGAGCAGTGTGAATTCGTTGCTTTCAGAATAACAGATGATTTAATTGAATCAGTATAATCTAATGTAATCAATCTCATTTAACTAAATGTCACACAGCCCTTTTCACCAAGAGGCAGTTTATGTACACACACTGAGGGGCTGGACCCATTCCTGAAACTCTTACTGTTGTGGGATCAGTTTCCATAAGTTTCTCAGAATAAGCAGCACACTTCTATTCTGCTTCTGACTTAACTGCTAAAAACATTGCCTTCAAGAGGCATTCAAAAGGTTTAGTTATTTAAAAAAATGTAAATAAAAAGAAAGAAAAGCCTCTTGTACTTTATGCGACCTGCATTTAAACCAAAAAACCAAAGCAAGGGTAGAGCTTTATAGACTTTTTTTTTCCCCTCGCAGTGAGTAAATTGCAGTTCTCCAGGGTTTGGGATATTACTAAACTTTCAACTATGTGTTTCACACTTCTTGCAACAGTCTAAGAGATGTTATGAACGTGGTCAAGTGTTTCATGCTCATAGGTCATATCCAGATGGATTATCTTCACAGTGTCTTGTCTGGAGTTTAGCTCCCTCCCTAGTCCTTGCCCCGTGGCTCCTCTCTGCTCAGCTGCCTGCAGCTCACAGGCACCTCGCCTCCTCTGCTTCTCTTGTGGAGAAACACAGATGGTTTAATTGCTAAACCTTTGTCAAATGATGCACTGCAGGGTGTGGGATGGAGAACTCTGCTCAGGCAGGTAAGTATGTGGACAAGGCTGTCATGTTTCTTCCACAGGAACAAACAGGCTTTTGATGCTACCAGGAAGCTTTGGGAATTACAGTTTTTTCCTTTGCTGTTCCAGATTTATTTATTATGAGATGCTAATAGCTGAGCACTAGTTTTCATCTAGCATAGAGTCATGTTCCAGCTCCTGCCTCAGCAGACAAGAAGTATTATTAGATAAGATTTCCAAATGAAATAAAAGTGACTGGTTATTCTACAAAGAAAACACAAGGAGCTTTTCTTTCTTGCAATGCCCTGCAAAGTAGAATGTATAGGATGTAAAACTTGAAAATGAACTTGTTTATCCATGTTGATGCCCCCAAAGAATGCCACTGATGGTTTTAATATACATATTGCTTTATCTGGAAATTAATCCTATCAGAAGGGTAGGAAGTAAGGGAAAATCCTTAAAAAAGAAGTGACTTGGGAGCTTTAATTTCTGGTCTCAAGTGCTTGGTAGATAAAATATTTGAAACGATTTTGGCAGCTATATTCACTTTGCTTTAAGTATAGGAAATCTACACTTATGTACCTTAAAATGCAGTAAAGTGCACAAGTATGTTTTCAGAAGAGATCTTGGAACCTAAACCTCATTACAGGAGAAAGTTGCTTTTGAAAATAAAACAAAAGATTCTTAAATAACTCTGTCATTTTGAAAATAAATCCACGATCATAAGTGACCCCAGTGGCCTTAAACCTCAATCTGGAGAATGAGTCTACTAGTTGCACTTTACAGTTCTCCCTAATTAATTGTTATTTGGTGTCAATTCACAAGGAAGAACAAAACTCACAAAAATCATCAATTTTGGGCTATGCCTTACATAAAATTTCTTTCATTTTCTAATCCCTACTTACCTTTTGCAATCTATCAGGCTCAGAGACCAAGAAAGCAGGGAAATAAGTGATCAAAAGATGCTGATTTATGATCTAAAGCATTTGAACATTTTTAAGACCTTCAAGAGTACAATTTAACATGTCCCTGGATGACTTTAGTTTACACAGCCAGCCCTTACAACACAGATAATCGAGGCAGACGTTGTCTTTGGCAGCATTACAGCACTACATTTCACAAACCCAGCCTGTTTGTTAACTGCTTTTCCCTGTTTCAGACAGCCCCTCGTGCATTATTTATAGCAGCAGGCATTGCTATATGTTTTCTTTCACCTTCTATTTGATTACAGAAATGGAATTGTGGCTAGCAGGAAAGCAATGGAAATATTGCAAATATAGATTTAGTTTTCCTTCATGCCTCTTATCTTTTTCAGGGTGTGCAGCAATATCTGTTTTGGAGGCTTGCTTGGGTTTCTTTTTAGCTATATATTAATATATTTAATATATATAGCTATATTTATATATATATAGCTATATATTAAAAATATAGTCATACAATATTTGATTCTCTGAAGGAGCTTCTGAAGACCTGAAGAGTAACAAAGCGAATGGACTATTAATCTATGATAGGGTGAAATTCAGGATGTTTGCCCTGTAACCATCGCCTTATTTACAAGTTAGAGATATCTGACCAAAATGGCTTGGACCTGCTTGTTTTCTTGAGGTCATTTACATCCCTCCCCACAGCATCCCAAAGAGATCCATGGGGGGAAAAGGGCATTAGTTTGAGACACACCTAGGCATGATTAGCACTAACAGAAGGACCACTTTTGTAGGCTATCAGTAGAATGGCTTAACCAGTTATTCAGTTTGCTGGGAACAAATTACTCTGTGGAGGAGGGTTGAGGTGAAAACTGAGTAAATTTGGGTTGATTTATCACCTGTCCTACTTTGCAGATCAATCAGTTAATAATTTCATTGACCTGGAGGATCATTCAGAACAATATATTTAATTTGGTCATGCATTCAGTTTAATTAAGTTTTAAAGTTACAGTGCTCTGTCAGCAAAGAGATACTCAATCTGTTTTCTTTCTGCTTTCCACTCATAATGTGGATTTCATCTGCTGGATATCATTCATAAAAGATCCTTTGTTTAAATTTATCTAAATTGCCTGCTTTTTGTGAAGATCTGCACCTTTGGAATGAGAACCACCTGAAACTTTTTCTGCATCATTTGAGGAATGTGCTGGACATATTAGGCCTCTTGGATATGGGGGCACACAAGTGTTGGGAATCAGCTGCTTGCAAATGATCTGCCACAGAGATGCAACTAAGGATGGACACAGTATCTTTATTACTTGTGCTGCGGCCACTACAATCTCTGAACTGCATTTGTTTCAAGTGAAAGGCTTTCAAAACAATGAGGGTGTTCCAACCACCCTGGATCCTCAGCTCTCGTGTAGGTGACAGCATAAGTAAACAGCACATGTAGCAGCACATGTTGTATTATACACCGTCATAATAAAAAATGACATTCCTATTGTTTTCAAGGTGATACCTGAGAAATCCCAGGAGATTAATTGCCACCTGGAGGAAATGCTGCAAAATAATTTCTTCCAAATGTTAGTATCTTTACTGTTCATTGCTAAAGCATGAATTTTACTCGGAAATGGATACAGCTGATACTGTTATTAATGTTTCAGAAGGATGAAGTTGGAAAGACACAGGTCTGGTAGGAGAAAGAATCCTTGCAAATCTCAGTTTCTGTCTGGAATGTTAATTTCTCCCAGAAAGGCTGAGCAGCACACGATTCATGCCATAGCTGTCATGGCACAAAAGGAACATGCATTTCTTGGAGCTTACTAACTTTCTTCTTTCTTATACTTGGCCTTTGATTTTACTTGCTGAGTAGCAGGTTGGAGGACAGAGATTGTGTCTGAAAAGTGTGCTATTGTGTATGGAAGAGCTGGTAAAAAATACCCTGCCTTTTCTTTCCTTTCGCAAACTGTGCAAACCCACTATTTTCAGTTTTGCCATCTGCTCTATGAAAAGCCACTAATATCTGATAAAATACTATTTATCCCATTTTTGTGGCTTTTCTCCTTTCAGCTAAGTCTAATGCTCCTGTTTCTTCAGTGCTTGACCTTCTGCTTGAGCTGAGGATTTCCCCATTTACTTCTTGGAAGAGGGGAGATTCAGGCTAGATATAAAAAGGAAGTTCTTTACTGTGAGGCACTAGAATGGGCTGCCCAGAGAAGTTGTGGATGCCCCCTCTCCAGAGGTGTTTAAGGCCAGACTGGACAAGGCACTGAGCAGCCTGGTTTAGCAGGAGATGTCCCTGCCCATGGCAGGGGGTTTGGAACTAGATGATCTTTAAGATCCCTTCCAACTCAAACCACTCCATGATTCTATGATTTTTCCTTTCTATTCTAATGTGTGCTTCTTTCAAAATACCTTAGATTATTCAATAGCAATAAGATATATGAAAGAAAAAGATACATTTTAAGATCCTGGACTACACTTTATCTCTACAGGACTGTGGGCCTGTGGTGCAGGGACCTCCTCTCACTGCAGGTATATACAATGTCATTGCTTCCTATTTAATGACCTCACTTCAGTCCACCCTCAGTAGCCTTCTTACCTCATCTTGCTCCGAGTTTGTTCTTGTTAAAGGCCTGCTCCATCAAAGCACTGAAGCAGACGGAGGTGGGTTGTAAACCCACCAGGGTAAGCACCTTGACTTTTTATAACCCCATAAAGCATGGAAAGTGTGTACCTATGGCACTATAAAAGGTGGCTTGAACTGATGCCAGTGATAAGAGCTAACCTTTTCTGTTCAGCACTTATTCTCCTTGGTAACACAAGAAGTTTCTGCAGTTTGTGTTGCATACATTTCTAACCAGGCTGGTTTTGACAAATTGACTCTTTCCTTTTAGTTCTGTCTTTTTTTGCTCCAGTCTAAAAGAGCATCTACACCTAATAAATTTTCGAGATGTTTTTTCTTATCTGTATTCCTCAAAAAACTGTTTAGATTCTGCTAGAAGCTCTGAAGGATTACTTAATAAGTGATTTATTTTAGTTCATCTTTTTAAAGACTAAATAAGAAAGCAGAACCATCACAGTGGGTTCAAATCCTTTTCCTGTGGACATCACTAAGAATAAGTCTTAAGTTACATCCTGTTCTGAGACCTGAAATTGGTCTAGTGCAGAATTTTAATTTCTCTAAGCACTGGAAATAAAAAGTAATTAAACCTCTGCATACTCCTCGTGCACTATAAATACATTAATAAAATAGGCAAAGGAAATCAACTCCTAAATTATTAGCAGTAGTAAAATGCTGAATATTGAAACACTGTTTAATTTATTCATTTATAATTTTTATCAGGCTTAAAAAGGCCTCTAGGAGCAATTTGACTATTACAATAATGCAATTGTTCAGTACAGTCAGCAGTTAGATGCACAGCTATCTCTGTACAAAAACAAATAACAAGCTAGTGGCAAAGCCCAATGTTTCAATGTAAATTGAAAGTGAATTTACACAAGGCTAGCAGATTGTTCTCTTGTCTCCCTTATGAACAAGGAATTTATGCATTTCCATGTGAAATCTTCTGGGCAGTGAACCAATGGAGCTGATCTGGTTCAGTGCCGACAGAGACTGTCAAGCTCTAATTGTAAAACTTCTAGGTAACCAGCATATCTCTAAGTTAGCATATATAAACCTGCTAACCCCCAAATGAACTATCAGATGTGGCCTTGGAAGTGAGGTAGAGAAAACTGATTAAGCCCATGGCAAAACATTACAGAGAGTTGTCATATATAAATAGCAGAGACAATTGGAAATTTTTTAGCCTAAGTATTAGATTGCGCATCTGCAAAAGAAAGATTATTAGGTAGGCATTGCAAAACTACTAGGGGAAAGTTTTTGTTGAGTATTTCCTTGCATGAAAAAGCAGATGAATTGCCTCACAATCATCATTAAACTAACACACTGCTGCTTTTCACTTCTCAAAGAACCTAGAATCATAGTATTGCCCAGGTTAGAAGGGACTTTTCAGAGCATCAAGTCCAACCATTATCCCAACTCTTGACAAGAACCATCCCTATACCATATCTCTAAACTCTATCTAGTAAATACCTCCAGGGGTGGCACCTAAACCAGTTCACTAGGCAGCCTGTTGAGAGTAAAAATTCAGAGTGAAAATCCCTCCTAATAATGAATATAGGGTCTAAAGCTCCCCTGGGGCAATTAGTGGCTACTTCCTCTAATACATCAAGCAATACTTCCCTTGAGCAATTCTCAAAAGTAGTGAGAGGAGTGACCTACTTCGATTATACTCAAAGTCTTAACCTTCTTTTAGATGATGCTTGGTATCAAAGTAGGGGAAAAGCGCGTGAAGCAGACATCTCAGTAGTCTCTCTGGTGAAGCTGTAGCTTGATATCCTGCTAATGTCCACTTTAGCTGATTCCCCTCAGAAATGTAGGACAATAAGATAATGAAGGTTTGAAAGGGACCTCAGGAGGTCTCTAGTGCAAACTTTTGCTCAAAGCAGAACCAGTCCTAAGGTCAGACAACACTTAAGCAAACTCTGCTACTGCAAAAATATTTTGAGCATTTCTTCTTCAGGAGGACAGTTTTAAAGAGCTGTTTCCAATTGAAACTTTAGAATTTAAGTTATAATGCACAAAGCTACTGACTCAGGCCTTAGTCAAACCTGATCTCAAGTGACTGCCTCCAGTGGAAAAAGGACAGTAGTAACATTTGTTGAACTGCAGAATCTGCTGAGGGTCACCCCAATTCATGTCCTGTGGAAATTATCCCAGTGTCATCCCCAGAGAAATGTATGAAATGTATATAGTGTCAGAGAACATAGCATAATAAACACAAATATTATTAATCATACATTATACATATTCTTATAATCTAATAATGCCACAAATAAATGGGTCATGAAACCTGTTTCCAGACCTAAAAATCCTATCAAATACATTGGATCATCATGGAACACAAACCACTGAATGGACATGAACATGCAAGATGTCAAGAAGTCATTTACCCCCTTGAATACCTACTGCACACAGAGAGATCTATTTATTTGTAGACTGCATAGTTTATGTTTCAACTAGGAATATAATAAAGCTTAACTGCGAAGGGCAATCAGGAAACCCGTGAAACCCTTTTTCACTGTTTCCATAGTAACCTGTTTAATGGGCTAGTAACCTTGCTTAGGGACAACCCTATAAGCAAATACCTTGTAAAAATTTCTCAGTCATGATGAATACGCACTCATTGTTTGGAGGGTTTTTTTTGTTTGTTTTTTTTTTTTTTCTTGAATGGCTTTGACAAATATCTTGCCCCTTTATTAGTTTCCTTGTTATCTTTAGGAAGCAAAACCTGAAGCAAAATATAACAACCTGCCCTACCCGTCACGCTCCATATTTAACAAAGCATGTCTCTGGTAAAGTAAATTAAATTAGAATTCAACTGTGAAAAAAGAATAAAAAAGAAAGGGTGATCAAAGTCAAATAGTAAAGATGGTACCACCAGTTTGCTCATGGCCCTGATGGACTGTGGGTTTTGACCAAAAAGTTTCAAACCAGTAATTGAAGAGGGAAAAAGTCCTGTCCTTGGAGTATTTACCACATGTAAAACTAGGAAGGATGATAAAAATCCAAATCAAGATGATATTTTTGTGATAATTATAGAGTCCTGCAGTATCCAAGTACTTTATAGGATGTGCCCAGCAAGCACAGAACAACATGAAGTCTTTGCTTGGATAGGTCACTTAGTTCAGGCCCCAGTTCTGCACAAAACCCACATGCTTAACTTCAGCATCCTAAAGCATAGCTATGACTAAATGCCATAAGCTATGGAATTGCTATTTGTATTTTCTCATAAGGAATTAATAAATAACAAACTATATCATTGGAGACAAGATAGCTACCAGCTATGATACCAGATACAATCCTTTTCAAAGTTAATCATAATTATTTTTAACACCTCTTATGGACTCCTAATAATCTCTGAGGGGATTAATACCTAAGAAAGTATGTATGTGTTGATGATAGAAAGCAGAATGAAGTGTACTGATTTATTGCAACTCTTCATTAAGTTTAAAAGCATTCCACTGTGCTGAAGACATCAGCCATAGGCTGTGGTATTTTCACACTGCAGTGGAATAGTTAAGGACAGGAAGACAGAAAAATAAAGCAAACCATGTTTTAACTTGAACTCAAGCCACATTTCACAAAAACAAAACCTAATCAAATCTGATGAAGTAAAACTCGTTAAAAACATCCACTGCTTTTCCCTGTTAAAGGCATGGATGAAACATACCTTTTCATGTGTGTGAAAAGACTTTTACTGGATAAGGCAGTAGCAATTTACTGTATCACTTAAGGATCAGTATGTAACTGAGTTTCCTGCAAGAACTCAAACCTGCGTCCTCATTCTCTATCACATACGCTGATACAATGACATCAGTGGAGTTAGATTTAAACCATCAATTTCTGAGACAGAACAAGGAGGACCTTTTAATACTTTTTAGTCAATAAAATTAGGATTGAGCTTTTTAACTAAAAAGATTGTGTCCAACTCAAAAAAATCAGATTGAAAAATAATGTGCAGTTTTGCTTATGTAACAGTTATGATAAGTTTTCTTTTTGGAGCTTATTTTTAATGAGTTGGAAGATGAGAATCACATTCTACAGTGTAGACACAGGCAGCACAAGAGCAGAGCAAAAATCTGCCTGCTCTTTACCTAGCATAATGGAGGTATTGTCAGCCTCGAATTCAAAAGGAAAATCCCTCTTAACTAGGATTAACACTTTGCATTCCTAATTATTAACTGGTGAGTTTTACACATAGAAATGTTACCAGCAAAAGACAGTTCATTAACGCAAGTTAATGACCTCAACACTGAACACTGACTCTGCTTGTTTCCCAGGTGGCATGTGGCATCTCAGTCTGTGTGTCCCTATGTAATGGAGCTGGAATTCTTCATAAGCATTATCACAAGTCATCTTTGTTGGAGAAAAATGAGCACAGTATGTCATTATGTCTAGGGCTGTATCACATTTTGGCTGCTAATGGGCATTGGGCCAAACTTCAGGAAAAAAATAATTATGATATTTAGTTTGGAAGTCTCTCAAAACAGGGACTCCCTCTTTTGTGGTACTTAACACTTACAAATCAAAAAGAATAATTCGAATTGTGATATTCAGTTTTGGCAAAATGTTATGAACACTTATCCAAAGAGAATTAATTACAGCTGCATCTCTTTTGGGTTAGAGCCTGGGTCACTGCTCTCCCCTGCTTTTGGTGGCACATTGCCTTCACTGAGCACCTTGCTCCACAGACCCCCTCTCCAGTGTGAGGTGGCCTTTGCAGAATCCTCAAATATAAAAGCTGTCTTGTGCCCATCTAGAACTTCTACTTGCAAAAGCACCATACCTTGATTAAGCTCACTGATAAGTCAACATATGTCCTGTAATCCTCTAGAAAGACAGCTTTGGTAGCAGTAGAGGTTGCATTTCTTTCTACAGACTGATTTATCTCATAATCATGGTCTTTATGTTCTATATTCTGTACTAATTTGCCTGTATCTCCTTAATGCTTATAGAAATATATTTTTACCTATCTTCCTTAGGAGTGCTGAAGTGTATAAACTCAGTTTACTCAGACAAAATTATTCTGAATTGTTATTCTAGACCTCATCCGCATAGTTATGCTGCTCCTGACCACCCCAGCATTTATCTCCATCTCAGTCATACCTTGTTCCCACTGGCACTTTTCATGAGGAACACACTGGATTTCTCCTCCAGCTGGCCACTCTTACACTTACAGGAGGATCTCAGCACATCTATGGAGCAAAGCTCAACTTGATGATTGGACTTGGAGTGTACTTTTGAGGCCACCATATTCCTTTGTTGCTCAGGGGTTATCTATGCAGCTTTTCATATTTTCTTCCCATCTTTATATGATCTAACTGCAACATTTCTTGCCAAGTATGCATTTTCACTGACCTTAAATCTTTGTCAAAGTGTACATATTAGAAGTATTTCTACTTCTGCATCCTGGTCATTTGCTGTCAGGTCTAACAGCCCCTCTTATTTCTGTACCTATTCTGTACCTGAGTTCAGAAGAGCCACTTTCTTGACTCTTATGTCACCCTGAGGTGAGAAATCCTGGTGGGGTTACTTTTCACCCTATAGACGCAGGTATATACTGACCAAGATTTTTAGAATCATAATAAAGTACATGTAATAAAGCAGTACAGTCTAGGATTTTCTCTACAGACTGCGCATCAAAATGGATATGAAATTTATCCCTCTGTCTCATAACTTTCCCTTGGAAAACACTAGATCATAAAGAGTATTCCCAGCAGAGCAATCTTCCAAATTTTCTGCTGCTGTCTCAGTCATTCTATTGCTTCTGGTTAATAAGTCACAAAGCCTGTCATGATAAGTCATCTGATCTGCCAAATACCTTTAGTTATGCCATGTGAGAAGTTACTACAGAAAACTGCCATAGATCCTCTTTCATCATAACTATGCTCTTCAGAGGCTTCAGAGGAATGAGAATCCTAGCCCCAGGTGAGATCTCTTTTTCTAGCCTTATTGCCTAGGAAATATTAGTATTTTTCCATTTGAGTACACTTACTACTAGAGGCTATTTTTTTTCTTACTGGTCTTAAGTAGTAGGTTTCCATCTCACATTTTCTTTGGTCCACTTTCCTATATTTTCTGAGGCCCTAGTCATGGGTGGCTAGTAAAATTCCTGCCTTGGAAACTTCAGAAAATTCTCAGGTGATCTATCTATGTCTAGAAAACTTGAATTCTTCACCAGAAAGCTTCTATCTTAAAAATGTCTTTATTAGACAATGAATAGACTTTTTGACTTTTATATAATCTGCAGATTAAGAGTTTCCATACTGTAAACTCACAATGACATGGATATTCCTCCTTTGTTATGGAAGAGTGGATTCAAACTCTGTTAGTTTCCTGTGTTGTAATTTTTTGACCAGTTCCCAACACCAATAACCAGTTTTCTTCCTTCTCTCCAATTGTTCCAGCAGGAAAAAACCCACAATATTTCAAGAAGAGACAGTGAGACCCTACAGACCATAGCAGAATTCAAAGTGCCAAGGCCAACATTTCCCATTGCCCAACAGTATCTAAGAAAGAGATTTCAGACTCTGAGTACCAATCAATGAACAGTTGCAGGAAATTCTTCATAGTGAGCTCACTGGAGTTAAAAAGAATTCCCGAATATTTCCCAGTAGTTAGAAAAAACTATGAAAATCTTTATTATTGGAGGTTGTATGTGGGATCATGTTCAGATGAGCTGTTAGTATTTGGGATATATTTCCCTGCTTTTTTACTATGAAGAGCAATCACTTCTGCATCCCTTATGCATTTTTTAAAAGTAAAAATGGAGCTTAACAACACTGAATGTTTTCTTTTGTTTGAAATATCTCCTGTGAGATTATTTAATGTTTTGATCAGTCATTACTATGAAGGATCCTGAAATAGAGGAAGATAAAGAAACTCAAAGAGCTACAACTACAGCGGGAACCCTGAGAACAAATTGACAACTGTCCATGAGAGTATCTCTGACCTAACAAAGCTGTGATTCAAATTGGGAATAATATAGAAAATTTGATTATGATTCTGTCACTATTACTTGGGAAATATTTCGTGGTAGAATGGTTTATAAAAAACTGACCTGTGCCTACCTGACAAAACTACTTTGCGAAATTAGTAGCAGAATTCCAAATATAAGTGAAAATTTTCTAACTCTTTCAGTCAATTTTAGCTTAAAAATTGAGAATTTCTTTCTCTCTCATTTTGTAAATTTAGAAACTGGAAAATTCTAGAAATTGTGTTAATATTAGGGTTTAATGCTCAGTACTGTGGTTATTTAGCAAATGGAAATAAATACTTCTATTTTCTTGTTTGTGCCAAATATTTCTCTCTCTTAAATGTGCAATGAATTAAGAAAGAAAAAAAAAAAGTATCGTAAGGTGGAAAGCTGCAATTGTTTGCATGATAGTGTATTGGATTATGGAAGAATGTGGATTCAACTCCAATTCCAGCAAATGAGACAAAAGAATCTCTTACACAGATTGTGATTGCATGATTTTTCTCTAAGCTCTGACAGTATTCTGGACAAGAAAAGTCTATCATAAGAAGAATGAAAACTATTCATTCTAGCTCCAGCCTGGCAGATAGCCCATTAGCTTTAAATTAAATAAATATCAGCAATAATATTAAATAAAACTTAAATGTTGTCATAAAATGTCAACTATCATTTATTTTATGACTGCTAGTCAAAATAATGGTTATTGTTATAGCTATGTCAGAGGGAGGCATTTCTCTCTCTGACTTCTAATTTGTTCTGTCAGAAAGACTCTTCTAGTTTCTATTGGGAATGAGCTGTTGTTCCAGTTTAAGAACTCTGAGGTGGTGTTGGACTTGGTGATCTCCTGGACTTCTGGCAAAATTATTTTAATTAGCCTCTTAGCAGTGTTTAAACAAATCCTGTGCTGCCAAGGAAGGAAGAAATTACTTTTCAGTCAGATAGTTTACTTAGTTCTTTTTCTCCATTGCCATAAATCTTGGGGAGATTATTAATGACTTAAGACTCCTTTTTTTTTAAACAACGAACTGTGACCACTTTGCCCACGAAAAGCTCACACATCATTCAAGTATAAATGTCTTGTTTCTGCATGGGTCGTTTTCACACCATTGTTGGGTGTTAAAATAGTTTTATGCCATTTATAAGGCATGGGCATTTTAGCTAATCCATCCAGTCTGTTACAGGTATGCCAAAGTAGAAAAATAGACATAGCAACCACATACATATGCAGTGCTGTGTATATATATATTTGAAACAGACTCGTTTGGCTAATTCTAGAACATTATTTGAATGTTAACTGATAGTCATGTACTAAGAATGCATGGTACACAAATAAGTTCAGAATATGTGAAATAATCATAGAATCATAGGGACCTTCCAAGGCCATCTAGACCAACCCCCTGCAGTGAACAGGGACATCCTGCACTAGATCAGGTTGCTCAGAGGCTCAGCAAGCCTGGTCTTGAATTTCTCTAGGGATGAGGCTTCCATCACCTCTCTGGGCAACCTATTCCAGAGGTTAAAAACGCATCTTCTAAGAAAAATTTAGTTACGCTTGTGGGCCAAAAATTCTCAAAAATCCCACACCTAGCAGAAAAATTTCAAACCCAGCTACCTACAGCCTACAAAGGCTCAGCACAAGGTCTGCCTTTGGAGCTGGCATGCTTTCCTTACAAAAGAATTGCTGTCTGTTTCCTGAGTGTGAAGGTGAAATTCTGTGAGCGAGCTCACCCAGTGTGTGTGTGCCCAGCGCTCCATACGGTTAAGTAAACACAGCATGGCTGCCGGGGCAGGCGGCCAAGGCAGAGGCCAGGAGGAGGGGATGAGGCTGGGAGGAAATAAGAGCAAATTCCTCTGAAATGATCTGAAAGGAAATGACAGAGTGTCAGCCTTATACAACCACACGGCGAGAGAGAGAGAGAAAAAGAGAGAGAGAGGGCGGGAGAAGTTCTTCCTAAACACAGAGTGGTGCCAGATCTCAGTAGGTGAGGATGATGAAATAATAAAGCATTTCCCGTGTGTGTTTTTCATTAGTCCTGTTTTGTTTTTCTTCCAAGTGCTGTGGAAACAGAACAGAAGCCCATGTTTGAGCCAGGGCTGCAATGGCCTCCTCCCATGGGAATAACAGCTGCATAAATAGGAGGGAAGCCCTCAGTGGAATTGCTCCCAACACCTTTCTAATGGAAATAATGATTTGCAAAGCCCAGTTTATACCTTTGCCACGTAATTAGTAGCCAAGATTAAAACGTTGTTCCAACTCCCAGCATCCTTGAAATCTGGCAAGACCTTAAATATTCCACTGTGTTCCAAAAAGGTAGCCCATAAGTGATCGTTGTAAGGACAGTCTTGGCCAGTTGAGTCAAGCCCTTGAATCAATCAACACTTATTATATGGAAATTAACCAGTTTGATGTCAATTAGTGGAAATTTGTTAGCAGACATAACCTATGAGACACTTTATTTAGAATTCCTAGCTCTTCTCATTGAAACTAAGATAGGAGTCGAGAACCAAGCTACACATTTCTACGAGCAGAATCAATTAAAAAGGTGGTAGAGCAAAGCTAGATCAAAATAAGCAAAACTCCCTTTTCATGAGGAACAGGAAGCACAAGGAAATGGACAATATATTTTTTCCTTGAGGAGTCAATTTCTAGTCTCAAGTTTGGGTGCAAACAATCTATTCTGGACGTGCTGATACTGAGAACTGAAGAGAAAAGAATGTTACTGGACTAATGGCAATAACTACCCTCACCTAATTCTTTTTACATCATGTTCTTGTTGCTGATAGTCTCATACTAAGAAAGTAGAAGTTTCTAAATTAAAATTTCTGGCTTGACCATGTTTTTTCCTCCTAAGGATGACTTTTAAAAATCAAAATTTTGGCTAGCAGTTCAAGCCAGAAGGAGGGACAAAAGGTTTCCTTAAGTCTGAAGACATTACATGCCCAGGCCCATAGGGCAGATTTTACTTTATTATGAATTACATCATTTGTCTGTAATGAATAAAGTACATAACATTTTACCTGTGTATAGCATCATCCAATGTGGCAGCCTGCTGCTATACCATTCAGATTAAATATTGGAACTGGGTTCAATCTTAAAGCTTTACTAAAGTCCTCAAAGATGAGAATACTGAGTCAGAATCTTGCTATAATGTGAAAAACTCCCCTCGGTTTTGAAGCCAAGGTTTCCACACAGCTTGTGGAAACTCTGCTGAAACTCCTGTAAACTTGAGCACGACAGATGCAACATGTTACCCTCCCATCCAACTGGATGTTCCCAAAAAAATGAGCCTGATGTTGCCTTCGAGAGTGCACGTTCACACATTCCACATGGTGTTATTTGCAATGGCCAATGTTATTGCAACATCCAGAGTTCCAACTTTTGCCTAACTTGAAGTGTCTCTTAAAATTAAATGTTCTAAAAATTGTCCTGAGCATTTGAAGTTGCTAGGACTATTTTTTCTGCTTATTTAATTTATGAACAGTTATTAAATGAGCCATTCAGTGCAGTGCAGTACAGTACTTCCAGAAGTTGACAATGGAGACACCACTGTCAAACTCTAATGTCTTTTCTTTGATACTGATAGGTGTTCCATAACCTGCATGATCAATGCAATTTATCACCAGAATTAGGCAGTGACAACAGTGACTTGAGAACAGCCTGATATAGTTGTAATTATTTCTTGATACTGTTGGCCATCCAAGCTCCTATAATGTCACTAATAATAACCGCTTCTAAGCCCAGCAGCTTCTTTTGGAAGGGTCATGCTTATGCACCATCACATAGTTACATTCAGGACCCTCTAATATCATTCGAAAAGAGATGCTAATACGAAATAGTCTTTCTCTGCCCTTGCTTAAGTACATATAAATCTTAACAATAAGCATTGTTCATGCTGCACATTTAGTAAATTAGCCGTGTTATTTTAAAACATGTGCAAAACTTATTTTACTCAAAATTTAAGATTGTAGTGCCATAAATGCTAAAAGATTAGAAATCTATAGAATTTATTATAGCTTGCCCAGAGATTGTTCATTTAGTAATGGGTCTGCACATTGCTGCTGCAACAGATGCATAAATGGTAGTGGGGTAAAATCAATTTATGAAAGAACATATTTCAGTTGAGATCAGTGTGTTTTGCATAACAGTTTCAAGCAGATGGTAAAAAAAGTACGGATTGCACTCTGAGGTACCTTTCATCTCTGTAGAAGGTGTCAGAGATTACAGTTAAACTCCTGTCTGGAGATTAAATATCTGGCTAAATCCTTGATTCTGTTGAACTTTGCGGGAATTTTGCTGTCCACCCTACTCAGTGCAAGACTTTAATTCTGGAATTATTTCTACAGTAACCTCAGTAGCCTGAAGGCATATTCCTCAGCCAAAAGGCAGGTATATCTACTGTGGAACTACTAGATAATGAGTAGAACCATACTCAATGATGAAAACCTGTTCACTTCAAGTGAGATTATTTTAAATTAGAATATTATTGGACATGTTCCATTTAACTAACATATTAACTTGTAAATCTATTTCTTTTCACTTGATCTTTATCCCTGATAGAGCATTTCACTGATAACTGAGGCTGAGTTTAGGTGAACTTGGTGACTTAGTAAATAAAAGCAAAGACTCGTGGTAGTGCTACTGTGAGCTAGACCAGCAATATTACTTCTTCCAATTTGTACAACTGGTTCCTGTCTAGGTACACCAGCAGGAAGCCTGACATTTCATAATGGTCTGCAGCTTTAAGGAGAAAACCACTTGCAATCTCAATTATACTGTTTGGGTGTTGCTGGCACTAGGCAGAGGTAACAGGCCCCACGTTCAGTGATACCTGTGCACATTGTATTACAAATACTTTCTGTGAACTGGGATGAGAAAGGAAATCTCTAACATTTCATATTTTAGTTGTTTGAAATGTTTTCCTGAGGTTATATGCAACAAGTCATTGAAGTGGCACATAGATTTTACCCTTCTGTTGTAAACTGAGCTGCACTGCACTTTTTTTCAATGGAAGTGCCACTTAATTACAATTTTTTTCCCAGGGCAGGTGTTTTAGGATGCATCTTTACTGTTATAAGAACACATACAGATTCTTGTGGAAGATAGCTGCTTACTGATAAATGGCATTACTTAAAGATCATAGACTCAGAATGGTTTGGGTTGGAAGGGAGCTTAAAGATCATCTAGTTCCAACCTCCCACTAGATCCCAGTAAGACGTAAGATGTAAGTCCTCAAACAAGGAAAGGACAGATGTTCTCAAGAGAGAACAGTCTTGGCCTTTAAGATGCAGGGTAGTGACCCTGTGATACGCTTTATGCTGTTCTCACCCTCACCTCACTCCTACATTGTTGTAGGAAGACTAGAGAAGACAGACCCAAAGTTGTGTGTGCCAGCATAAACAAACAACTATATAAAAAAAATTCCCAAATACCTATACAAGATTCCGTTATTGAGAAAATGTAGAAAGAATTTCTTCATACTCAGATAACTACTTTGACAATGGTTTTCATTTGGCACTATACTCATTGCCTCAGATGGCAAATACCAACATAAATTTTGACTGAGAAGTTCAATAATTATATATATCTCAAAGCATCTTTTTTTTTTTCTCTCAAATTGATGATTCCAAAACTATTCTGAAAGACCATTAATAAGGTTACAAAGCCAGCAACACAGTGAAGGCATGAATAGAGTGCAGAACAGCCCATAGCACAGAGCCATGTTTGGAGATCTCTCCAGAGAAGTTTCCAAGCTGTTAGTCTTCATCTAAAGTGTTCAGCTTTCATAACACAAAGCAATGACCATGCTTTACCCCAAATGAAAACCTTCTTGTGAAGTCCATAGTTCCTGTCGTCTGCTTTAATTCCTCATGAACCATGAAATGTGATCCAGAGGGGTTGTGGATGCCCCCTCCTCAGAGGTGTATAATGCCAGGCTGGGTGAGGTCATTGAGCAACCTGGTCCAGTGGGAGGCGTCCCTGCCAATGGCAGGGGGAGTTAGAACTAGATGATCCTCAACATCCCTTCCAACCCAAACCATTCTATGATTCTATGACTCACTAACTCCTCCAAAGGGCTACTCTACATCCCTGTGAGTTGTCCTTTGGTGCTTTCTAAATTAGGCAGCAACTACACATCCTCATTTGCACATAAAGGATCCATGGCAAAAATCATATTTCTTTCATGTAATTGGTTTTCTTTTAATCCTGACCTTAATGTGCATCACTCTTGATGAACTGCTACAAATAGGCTTTGAACTAGGATTTTTTTAAAATTTAAACATTAAATAATGAAAACTGACACCCTATTTTACTGTTTGCATCAAGAGTCAGAGAGATGAAGAGCAGTGACAGCATGGCTGTTCACCCATAACTCCGGGATGGCCGGTAAACTGACAGTCGGTAATTATTGAGAGGTGATATTAAGTTAAAACATATAGCAAGAGCAGTGCTGTTGCATATGCATCCCTTGCTTTCCAGGGCAGGGTTTAAAATAAAAAACCTTCACCGAGACAGAAAAACTGCTATGGTTATATCCTAGCACACTGAGTTGCAAACCTTTTAATGAAAGACATAATTCTTCCTCTGTCTGCATCATACTATATTCTCATGCAAAACACTTTAATGCATCGTGTAAATTATCAAAGACTTTCTTAGTATGTATTACATTTCTTAATCATAGATATTGGGTGTAAAATCAAGAGAATTATGTGACATGCTGCAAAACAAATTGCTTGGCGTTAGCATACACTTGCTGGGTCTGTATGTGGAAAATCCATGCATGGTAGGGTTGGAATTTTTTTTAAAAAAGTGCAGAACTTCTAAATGCATATGTTATCAGTGAACTAAAAAAGACTAATCTGAAATGAAGGTGGTCTGATTTTCAGCCAATATCATCAATTTAAAAGCTGGGGATCTAGATTAAAGCTGGATGATCTATTTTTTCTGAATTTCAGAATAAGCTTGTCGTCTGGAAGAAGGTGTATATAAATAAACCAAATATTTTCAGCCACTTTTTCCATTCAGTTACTTTCAGTTTAGTTATAAAGGAGTTTTAATTGCAAATCTCATTCTCAGCAATAAAATGCTTTTTTTGCCAAGCTAGTAGACAGGTTTATCTTGCTGATGTCTCACAATGTAAATGGTGGACAATATCATCACCACTTGTAGCTGTGAGCTGCTCATAGATATCCCCTCAGAGAACAGGTACTGATGAGACAGAATACCTAGTTTTCTGTCAAGTGTCAAACACTATCAGATAAACCAGAATTTGTGAAGGTTAAACTCCTAAGCCCGTCACAAAAATATAAAAACATATTCCACTTGCAAGTACAGGAGAGCAGTGCCCTTCTAGACTAGTATGCATTTCAGTTGGCCTCCGGGAATAAGACATACAGGAACAAGCATTAAGAAAGCCTTTAAAAATTCAACATTTAAAAATTAATTAATGGCAATCATCACATTTAGTCATTACAGGTAATGCTGTTCTATGTATAAGTTCTCAGGTCTCTAATGACCAAGTTTAATGGTGGTTTTATACATGTTCTTTGTGGCTAATACACAAAAACTGGTGTGGATTCTAAGAGAAAAGGATTACCTGGAGGTTGTGTTCTTCAAATCAGGATGACTTCTGAATTATGATAATCCAGGGCAGGGGTGGAGGACACACAGACATACACATGTGACAATGACAATGATACCAAACTGGGCTCTATGCCCAGCTTCTTTTAGTAGGCCAAACCATCATAACATTGTGAAATATATTACTGATGATAAGCAAGCATAGAAATATATGCAATGAATTCTTAAGCACAACATACATGATAAAATGCATATATATATGAAAAAATCTCCCAACAAACCAATTTTAATTAATAGGCTTAAAAATAATTGACGCCCTTAGTGAAATATAAGCAAATGTGATGTTGCAAAATAGACAACATCAAAAGACAGCAACACATTTTTAACAGAACACAAAAGGATCCAACAGGAATTGCTTGTATATCTTTTGGGTTTTTATTTATCCTGTGGATGAATCACTGGCTGATGTTTGTGGTAGTTATTCATTACATGTCTGGTGGTGTTATGACCTTCCCTCTTTTATTGGTTTAGTTGATGTTTGTGGTATTTTATATAATTGATTTATGCCTGGTGATATGTTTGGGAGCTTTCTAGTAACATACAATAGTGATTGTGTGTCTGTGATGTTACATATTGCTCTTTGTGAGCTTTCTTGGCCAGGTCACCATTGTAAATAAAACTTGTTCTCAATAGATTTTCGCATTGTTAAGGATTTTGACTACTTGACTGACTGACTGACCAGAAAACACTTGCTAGTAGGACATAGAAAAATGTCATTTTTGTTGCTGTTTCGAACCTCCTCCCCACCCCATTTTCAATCTTTCAAAGCCAGGTAAATATCACAACAAAAAATGGTCATCTACCTTTCTTTGTTGTCCTGCATTTCATAGTAATCTTGCTCTGGCTTGTTGTAATGTTGTACCTTCCTTGTTCTTAAGTAATTATCCTCCACGTGCTTCCTCTGGTATCCTGATGAGTCCTTTAATGAAAGCTCTCCAAAAAAATATAATGGAATTGTCTTTTCCTCCCATAGTCTTTCCTCTTTTCTTTCTTATATTTTCTTTTTTTTTTTCTTTTCTTTTTTCTTCTTTACTTTTCTTTTCTTTTTCTTCTTCCTGATGAGTCCTTTAGTGAAAGTTCTTTCTTTCTTTCTTTCTTTCTTTCTTTCTTTCTTTCTTTCTTTCTTTCTTTCTTTCTTTCTTTCTTTCTTTCTTTCTTCCTTTCTTCCTTTCTTCCTTTCTTCCTTCCTTCCTTCCTTCCTTCCTTCCTTCCTTCCTTCCTTCCTTCCTTCCTTCCTTTCTTCCTTTCTTTCTTTCTTCCTTCCTTTCTTCCTTCTTTCCTTCCTTCCCTTCCTTTCTTTCTTTCTCTGTCCTTCCTCATTCTGTCTTGCACTGTCATGTTTCTAAGATGGAAATAATGCTTAGAATTAATAATCCAGCTACTACTGTGATGACTTTTCAAAGAGAAACCTCCAATTCTCTCTAATATACAGATTGCATAAATAATCCATTAACTTCTTAAATATGGGTTATGAGTTGAGTTCCTGCAAAGAAATCTCAAGAAATTATAATTAACTGCTCACACAAACTATTTTGCACTGTTCAGACAGAGAAAAGGCTGTCAGTTTTTAGGTTCTTACTACCTGTGTACTTGGATGAATGAGCACATGCAACACCTATCTAGAAGTAGAGGAGTAGAAGATGACAAATAACTTCAGATCTCTCTTGGTTACACTGTGACCTGTTAGCAGAACCTCTGTTGTAAACTCTCATCTAATTAGCATTTCCTCAGTCTGATTAACAGATGTTTGAGGGTCTATTTAATAAGTCAAGACTCTTGACTGACATGTCATCCAAAAGTAACCCTCACTGTCATTCACTTGCTGCACCTGGTGTAGGTACAAATTAGGACACTAGCTTGGGCTTCTCAAGGGAAAATAGGAAAGGGAAGTGAGTAACCTTGTCTGACCAGCCATGACCTCCTTTTCCTTAGGAAATTTGATGAGATCAAAGCATAAAATATTAAAAGTAATACCATTTAACAATAAGTGTTTTTTTTCCAATTTCAGTCATCTTGTGTCATGCCAAATACCACAGCTCAAATGATGAAACTTACTGTGAACAGAAGATACTTTTGTCTGCCCCACTAGTCTCTCCCAGTTCCATTTCTCACCACTCCTTGTTTTAAAACCTCTTTCAGTTCACAAAGCTAATCAGAATGACCCAGTTTTCCTTGTCATGATAGTTTTCTATCATTTCAGTATTTCTAATGGATAGTCAGAAACGAACAGACATCATCAGAAACGGATGATGGCTTCCCACAGAACCACACAGAGTCACAGAATGTCAGCGATTTGAAGGGACCTCAAAAGACCTCATCTAGTCCAATCCCCCTGCCAGAGCATGAGCACCCAGATCAGGTCACACAGGAGGATGTTTAAACATCTCCAGAGACAGAGACTCCACATCCTCTCAGGGCAGCCTGTGCTGCTGTTCTGTCACCCTTGCTGTGAAAAACATTTCTGTGGAACCTCCTGTGTTCCAGCTTGCATCCATTGCCCTGAGTCATATCATGGGAAGTTACTGAGAAGAGCCTGGTTCCATCTTTTTGACAATCACTCTTTCCATATTTATAAACAATAATGATGTCACCTCTCAATCTCCTCCAAGCTAAAGAGATCCAGTTCCCTTCAGCCTTTCTCTTCTGATGACTTAGAAAAGCTCAGGCATAACTTCAGGTGCAGTGTCACTGATTGTCCCTGTGTAATATACAGGAGTTGAAAACAAGCTGCAACCTCAGAGACTTTTCAAAATTTGACCTCAACATATATGCACAGGACACTTTGATGAAGGCATCAAAGAATATACACAGAAGGGAGAAACACAAATTATTATCCAATTTCTATCTAGTCCTAGCTTCTTATTTTTTTCTTTTTTATATTGAGACTGTCTGATAGGGATTTAGGGAACAGGTATTGCTTCTGCTTTTTCTGCCAAAAATGAGAAGTAGCTCGAGTTTGGGATTTCACAGTTCCTAACAGATTTGATTAGATTTTACTTTGGTTCTGAAGCAGCAGATCAATGAAAGAGTGGAGAACAGTGTTACAGTTGGCTTCTTGGCACATGTTTAAAGTACACAATAACAAATTAACTGAAATAATAAACTATCTTAGTGTTTTTTGTGAACCCAGAAAATTATAACCTCTTGGGATTGTAACAGAGGAAAATATTCAAGGAAATAATCTCTAGAAACTTTGCCTTTCACATGATCTATCGGAAAGTTAACAGGGGAAATGAAACATGACTGTAAAACAACATTAATTTTTTTTCTTCCGTCAAGCTCTGATCAAAAGTTTTAAGCAAAGTTATATAAAATAATTTCCCGTCCAACTTAGGAAAACCTCTTACTGCTCATGCAAGTGCTGGCCATTTCCATTCCTGGCACACACAAGCTTCCTTCTTCCTTCACACAAATGCAAGATTCTAGGCAGAGCCTGCATTTGGTGTTCAAAATGATGCCATATCCATCTTTACACACCTTTCCATACTTCCCTCTGAGGGTTGGCTTACACTTTATGTACGACCATTTCTGGTGCTGTGAATGGGAGCAGAGGTATCACAAGAGATTGTCCCTGCAAAGGCAGGAGCCCAGGCTCCTAAGTGAGCTGGGGATAGCTCCTAAGCTCACTATCCTTTGCTTTTGTTTAGTTTCCTTTCTTATTCTGCCTCATTAAGAGCGTCCCTTAAAGCATCGTTCCAGCCTTTATGGGATGTTATGGAAGTGGGAAGGTGAGCTGGTAAGAAAGACTGAACAATACAAGCATGCCTTAACATTTGGCAGCCCCAGTTAGCAAAACTGGCAAGCAGCATCCTTTAGAATAACTCCCTCTAAGCAGTATTTCTCCCTGATACACAGCCTTCAAGTCAGTCACAGCACTGGAGAATTCTAACTAGTAAATATGCCAACGCTAGATCCTGAAAGACCACTTTCCGAAAGCACTCATGGAACGTTTACCTCTGTCAAGATTATAAAAAGAAAAAAAAGTTAAAAACTCAAAAATGTCCTATCTTCTACTGGAAGAACATTAATTGGAAGAGCAGACAAGTGAACACTGTTAGCAAGCCAGATTGGATCAATTATCCATCAAGCTCAGAATCCTGCCTTTGCCCATGGCCTCTGTTAGGTGCTTCAAAGAAAACAGCTGGCTAATTACAGCGTCTTACATGGCAAAAAAGGGATGAGGGGACTGTTTCTTATCCCTGTGATCAGCTAACACCCTGGACTATGAATTCGATAGCCCCTCCTAGAACGTAAAATTACAAATGATATTATTGGTCATAAAATTAAGAAGTCCCTTTAAAAATCCCATTTCATTATTTTACTCTTTGACCTCTGCAGGTTAACTACTCTTCATGCTGAGAAAAGAACTATTTCATGTTTATTTTTTAAATAATACAGTAAGTTCCTTAAAGCCATTAAAGCTAATGATGGAAATTCATTCCATGTTACACCTACAAATGACACTCTTGAGTTCTTCATGTCTTGAAAATTTTTTTCCCATTTCTAAAAAAAATTGAAGAGGAGTTACATAAACAAGCTGCTTCCATAACTAAGCACTACAGCAAAGCTGTAGTTAATTTGGTGGGACATCTCAAGAGTTGATTGAGAGTTGGATCTAATTCATGTTAGCTTACCTTTTAAGTGTGCTTACCCCCTAATAAGTAAATTTTCTTTTTTTTTTGTTTTTTCTTTTATACTTAAGGCACTGAAAGCAGATAGAGGAGAGAGGTCTATAGGGCTGAAAAGAGCACACAGAGCATCACCCTGTACAGCTCTGCTTCCCTCTGCTAAGTGCCTACCTGCCATTCTGCCCTGTGGTACCTAAGCACCCGTATTATTAGGACTATGTAGTTCAAACAATTATGCAAAATCAGTGATGACTTTGGAAAACAAACAAATGCCCATTTAATACTGTACCAACACAGGTAAACTACCTCTGACACCAGGGCTTTTTTTTTCTGAAGATTTAACACTTTGACTCACAAAGCTTTCAAAAAATTGTTTAATAAGCTTCTTTTACTGAAAGAGAAAACATGAGGGGAGAAGGAGTAACACATCTTTAATTAGAAAAATTCAAATCACCTCTTAATTTAATTCACCATACCAGCAGCCATGATTAGATCTGCATCATGATATATCTCCAATACTATCAATTTTCATAAATGCAAACTTTCCTGAATATGGTTCTGATGTATCCTGACATTTTAAAATATGTCCTATTGTCCTTTCCTGTGCAGCAGACCAAGCACAGAGTGTTCAGTCCTATATCACTGTCACAGTGGTATTAGACCAGATGGCTGCTTCCTCGCAGAATCAAGAATTAGAGATAATTTATGCTGTTCACTGTTAGTAGAATGTAAAAATAAAGAGAGTTTGCAGCATGCATACATGAAAAGCTGCACAGATCCATCAGTGACACCCTGGTGAAAAGGCACGCATGCTGCTCCTGCACTCTTAAAGGTAAAGGCTTATTTGGGGAAGTTCTGAACTTTTGCAGAGCCCATTGGCTGCCCTGCAGAGCAGACACAGGTTATGGTGCTGCTGCAGTGGGGAGGGAATATTCTTAGTTTGGAAAAATGTCCCAAGAGCTGCTTGCTTTCTTCTTTGTTGTAAAATATTCCCAACAAATGGTTATTCCCATTGATATATGATAGCTATTTTTGTGTTATAAAGAATGAAGTTAAAAATGGAGGCATTCCTCATTTGGTCTGTTAATCAATACAGGAGAATACTTCTCAGGAAGACCTCATACCAAAGGGCATAAGAATTTCAGAAATTCACACCTGTGCCCAGAAGAGCAGATAGTTAGTTTTATCAGAGCATCACTTCAATCTTTAATTGTGCTTGCTCTCCCTGTATGTATTTATGCACCCTAGTGTATGTTAAAATACCAAAGAGAAAGGATGTCAGCCTACCTATTTATTGTGTCTGAGCCTGCTAAATTATATTTCAAATAGCTGAATCTTTTGATAAAGCAAGTATAATTAAAGCAGCTGATTCATTTGGAGGGACTGCTCAACCTATTCAGGAATTAAAACATCTCAGGTTCTTAAAACAAGGGAGAGAAATGAAGAGGAAGAGAACTTAGCTTGTCCACCTTGCTACAATAGTTTGTATAAAAAATAAATGAGAAGGATGTCAGGGGAACCAAATGTCAACCACTGTTTGCAGGTAGCAGTAGTTTGTTGCTTTATCTTTACAGCTGAGGGAGTTCAGCACAGCTTTCCCCCCGGGTGATGTCAGTGTCAGATTAAGGACAAACACCCTCTCATCTGTATTTAGGAATCTCACAAGAGGAGAAATTTTACTGGCATTCACTGAAATGACACATGGACTCAATATGATTGAGGAAAAAGTGTATCACAGAGAAAATTATTTGGTTCACTTTAAGTTAATCTTCAAACTATACCAAGAAACATTACCATATAATTTGTATTTATGGCATATAATGAAAGTGACTTTGAGTGACTGTCACCCTATGAAAGTCATTGCTTTTGTATCAAGAACAATATTTGTAATGTAATGTGTTGTTAAACTGATCAGGACAGCAGGAAGCAGCTAAATGGATCACTTATCTTTATTTTGCAATTTAACCTATGTTGTGACAGGGAACAAAAAATTAGATACTTTATAATTTTCTGCCAGCGTTGCATACTTTGGGAGTAAGCTTACAACTACTTGGGATAACTAAAAAGTAAGGAGATTTGGCTGCCAAATAAAACAGAAGAAGAAAGATTACCTTAGAGCATAATGAATTATGAGCTGACTGTTAGGACCAGTTCACAAAGATTTCCTGTGTTTTTGTTTCCAGAGCAGTTGTTGTCGATGATGGGATTTTTTTTTTTGTCTGGAAAAAATCCTAGTACTGGTTTTATTAAAATAAAGTCTATCAGAAGAGAGGATAGTTGTTATGCAGGAGCAGTAACTCTCATATTATGAGATGGCATTTCTTTCCAGCTCTTGCTGCTCCACTGGTTCTAATAGCAACCTGGAGCTCAATTTCCTCCTCAAGAACATTGCATTTCATGTGGAATGTCAATTATTCAAATGCAGTGTCCCGTGTCTCACTTTTCACTAGATGAATTCATTTGTAAATTTGCTAATTTATGTAAATGATTCTTAACCTGTAACTGCCTGGTATGTATTTCTCAGGGTTTTTTAGTCAGAAACATACTAAGAAGATGGTGCCAACAGCCTGTGTGTTAATTACTTTGTGCCACTGTGCCAAGCCCCAAAGATTTAATTTCAGTGTAACCCAGAATCAGTATCTGAGGCTTCTTTCCACTATTGTATTTTTGATAACACAAGACCACTCAGCATAGGTAAATAAGCTTTAGAAGATCACCTGAAATATCTCCAGTCATTATCATTGGCATTGAGTATAGTTCTAATTCAATAACTTTGTGAGACAATGTGAGAATAAACGTCTTGACATTTTGATTTTCAGCTTTCCATTTTTTCAGAAGGTCATTGTTACTTGCAATAGGCTGAATCACAACTCCTAGGATTTGGTCATTCCTAAAATTCAATTTTTTTGCAGCTATAACTGCTTTGCATCTCAGAAATTAATTTGCAGGGATCTTCCTTACATCAGTGTTCCAGCTGCAATTCATTCTTTTCCTACTGACTTATGGATTTGTCTCCCCATTTCTGGTTCCATCACAAGCAGATCCATTGTGCATCATTTAAGTAAAAGTTTCACTCTTCAAATGGTGAAAAGTTCAAACTCCTCCTTTCTGTTTGCAGGTCTTATGAGTGCTACCTCAGCTGAAGATACTAGTTTTTGCCTGGTTTCTCCCTGCAGCCTCAATGGTCACAGGTGCCACTGATGGTTTAGACCTTGTTGATGAACCTGGTCCAATCTGGGGATTTGAATAAAATCTGAAATGAGGCCATTTTCCTCTGTGTTATTGTTACTGTTCAGTAACTTCCCACAGTCCAAATAAAAGGATCCCAATTCCCTGTGGTGTAATTGCAGGCACAATTCCATTGATTTCAGTGACCTGTGAACGGCAGAGAGGACTGTGGTCCAAGATCTCCTCTCAACAAACTGGCTACAGCTTGTTTTCTCTTGATTATTATCTGATTTACATGTCCTTGTTTTAGATGCCCCCCACAAAGTGTAGGTGAACAAAGGTCTATTTCACAGCTGGCTACAGAGATCATTACTGGCCAGCACTGTGGTCCCATGAGGATGACTAGGCTCTGAGCCTGGCCTGCAGGACACGTGTCCTTTGCAGTGCTCCTGCCCAACCATCCACCCTTAGGGCCCCTGCAGGAGATTGTGGCTCTCTTCAACACCCCCCAGGTTTTGTTTCCTTGGGCTGTAATGGAGTGAGAGAGGTATGAGGTGCCACCAGCTGACAGGTCAACATGCTGTCAGACCAACCCCAGCATGCTCCTCTTGTGTCTCACTGTTTAGATTGGCTTCAGAAAGCACAAAGCTGAGAAACATTTGGCTGCTTTCTCTCTGTTTCAATGTTCAGACTGCTGAGAGAACAATCTCAAATGGCTACTTTCAATGTGTTCTGCAGACATTATAGCACAAAGTCAGCATCCCCAGTATCACTCCCTTACAATACCCTGAGGTCTTCAGTATTTGATTTCATTTCTGCTAGGATATCAGCAGAAAAGAGTAAGATGGTCACAATTTTGGAATTAAAAAGTCCTTAATTATTTTTTTTTCACTGGCTACCTTCAAAAATGCAAATATCCGAGTTTCAAAGCTGCCTTTAAGCTACTGCTTTAGTTTTCTCCACAAAGGATATACTTTGCAGAACAATGTCTCTTTAAATCTACTCTGAAGATATCCCTCCTGGCCCAGAAGATGCCAAAATGACTTGATGATTTATTTATGTGGACCTTGGCAGACCATAGTCCAGATTGTGGCTGAAGCTGAATTTTATGAGCATTCCCCCTAGTGAGTATATTTAAAAATTAAAAAAAAATAAAATCAAAAAGGTCTTTATAGAGCTTGGCATGAGATTCAAGCAAATATTATCAGGAAGAAGAATGACTAGGAAAAGGAGTTCAGGACAGAATATAAATAGTAATTTATTAATGAAATTTTTTGTTTAGAGAATCAGAATTTTCTCTTGATCTTCAAGAAATGAGGAAAGTGAAGGAGGCAGTTCCCATCAGAAGATAAAGTTTGATGTGGAATTTTTTTAGCATATACCTCTTAGTACTTTGTACTGGGAATTGCCATTTTTATCCATGGAGGAATGGATGTTTCATTGTCATTCCAGACCATACAGGCAGCATGTTGATGCAATGATGTAAGAAAGCAAATTTCAGCCCTATTTTATTGGTTTATAGTATTTTAGTAAGGGGATAAAAAGTTAATGCTAGGGATGTAAAGTAGACCCATCTGATGTAGATAGAGGCATCCCCCACTTTTCTCCAGACAGTGTAGAGAATAGTCCTGAACCTCCCCTCAAAGGGAGCATCAAAGGAAATTCAAGGACATTCATTATGCTTTTGATAAATGAAGGCAAAGAGGAAAAATATCCACAGTGCTACAGTCATGCTTTTTTTTTTGTTTTCTTTGGGTTTTGTAGCTATATTGGAGAATTCCTTACACTGCAAATGTAATGTAAGCATTTTACAGCCAAGGAACAAGCTAACTGCATGAAGTCAAATCTACTCTAATTCACCAGGTGAAGTGTTAACTTGCCTTAGTAGCCTGGGCATGAATTAAGCTTTGTACAACATGGGTATCTTTAGGACTATGAGGACAGCCTGGTGCAGTCCCATCACACAGTATGAAAGCCCCTACAAGAACACCTGATCTTGGTCCTGCTTGGAAACCTTAAGCTGATGCTCCAAAAGTACTGCTCTACTTCCAACCAAGGTGATGTCTTGGAGAGGGCAGTGTGAATTCAGCCATTGACATCAGGTGAGAACAATGGCAACAAACCCAGCAGTAATTTAACTTCAGGCTCTCCATTTTATTTCACTCTGTTATATATTGAAACTAGCCTTTGTACTTGTCTCAGTTTTGTGTTTTTAATGACCTGTCAAAAGCTCATTCAAGGCTTATTGTATTTATATTTTTAATTAGTTTGGTAAGGAGCTGGATTGCTTATATTTGATTTTTTTTTAATTAGCAGTGAAAACTTCTGCACCAGGATGATATTGTTCACTTTGATATGTGCCTCTGTTGCATCAAGCTTGCCGTGTGATATATTGGTGACAGAAGAGGTGTCACAGGAAAGGCCTGCCTAAATAGTGCTTCACAGATTGCTAGAGCACTGATGGGAGCTGTTTATGTATCATGTAATTAATTCTTTATATTCTAACATGCAACTCAGGCCAGTATTAAAGAAAATTATGTCAGGCCAGGTCATGTCTCCAGCATTTTTTATCACTGTATTGCACTGTGGATGTGGAGACATTATTGCTTATGCAAAACAGTCACACCTTGTCATCTCTGGTGACTTGGATTCACTGGCCACAGAATAAATACTACATGGACCCTGGTTCTGTCAGTCTTTTGACTGCTATGGGAAGTCTCAGCCATGGCTGCCTTCAAACCCTGATCTAGATCATTCAGTGTTCCACTAAACTTGTGTCTTTCTTACTCAAAATTAATAATTCCTTAGAGTGGGAGTGAACTGCAGGTGATTGATAAATTCACAAGTCCCTGAAGAGCAACTGTGTGTGAGTAAATTCTATTCAATGTAATATTATGTTGTATTCAAAAAGGGTGCTAGAAATATAGGTATGTCCACATAGGCAAATTTAACCTCTGCTCCTGCAATCAGTTTTTTACTGATAACATAAAAAGTAGAAGTTGCTTATAGAAAGTAGTTTGCTTGGATAAGTTTGGATCCACATACCCTGCTGAGATACTATCAATATTTTAACTTTCTTGGGATTGTTACAAGAAGGAAGAAGAGAGAAATGACCAAGGCACTTTGGTTTGCACAGGTGACCAGAGCTAATTACTCAGCTACCGAACAATAGCACAGGAGAATTAACACAACTTACTCTGTAATTACCATTGATTCCAATGGAGTTACAGTGTGGTTAACCATGTAATAACATGCATTATTTCCCAGTAACTAGGCAAGGACTCAAGTCAACGGAGTATGTTACTTGAGTGGAGCAAATCATAGAATCATAGAATGGTTTGGGTTGGAAAGCACCTTAAAGATCATCTAGTTCCAACCCTCCTGCCATGGGAAGGGACACCTCCCACTAGACCAGGTTGTTCAATGCCTCATCCAGCCTGGCCTTGAACACCTCCAGAGAGGGGGCATCCACTACCTCTCCAAGCAACCTGTTCCAGTGTCTCACCACCCTCACAGTAAATAACTTCTTTCTTATACCTAGCCTGGATCTCCCCTCTTCCAGTCCTTTTATCACATATCCTACTAAAAAGTCCTACCCCTGCCTTTCTGTACGCCACCTTCAGGTATTTATAAGCTACTATGAAGTCCCCCCTGAGCCTTCATCAGAAACTGGAAATGGACAAGTGTTTCAAGGAGTGCCATGAGTTTTATTAGAAGGATGATTTTCAGGTTTTTATGACTAGCCTACAAGCTTTGGAGCACAGCTGTAACACTGCTGGAGGAGCTCCCCCAAGTGCAGAGGCATCAGCTCTCATGGCTATGTTTATACCCCTTTGAACTAGTCCCACTGCATGAGGCGAGGCAGAAAGCAGGTGGTTCCTGTGTTCTCTCAGAGCAAGCATTACATTTTGTTTGGTCTGTAAACAGCCTGACTCCGCAGGAAGATTTTTAAGCCTTTGTTTTGTGCAGCTAGCATGACCCACTTCCCATTCTCCTTTAAATAAGCCATCTTGCCTACTAACACATACACCTTATACTCTGCTTAAAAACCCACCGTCTCGCACTCCAGACACCAAGGACATGAACACAAAGTGCTAAAGAAAATGAGAGAGATTACTCAGCCAACCAAGCATAGCCTATGGAAGACTTGTAGTCCAGTTCACTGAGGCTGCTTTTTTAAACAGACTTGGACAATGAAACCATTAAGAAATATAAAATAAGGAGATATTGCTCTATAGTTAATGTAATGGAGAACAATGTTTTGATTAATGCTTTCCCATTAGCTTATGGACAAGTGAGATTGTGTTACAGGTCTATGGGCTGAGTTGCTAACTCAAGAGAGAAAACGTGCTCAAAACTGCAGCAACAAGGTTCATAGGTGATGCCACTAGAGACAGCTGAGAAACTTTATTATGAACTGATGCTCTCAAATAATAATAAATACTTAATTGTT